>WBZZ01003389.1:115000-140000 GCA_019918135.1 Paulinella micropora
GGATGGTCATTTACAACTTTACCGTTAGTAGCAACTTTTATAAGTGGGAAAGTATTTTATTCGTGTTATAGTCGAATGGCCGTTGTTCTAGTCAATAAGTGTAACGGACGTAATGGACATTATTGGCATTGGGAATCAGATCATTGAATCGATTGAGTGACAGTCACACGGTTATGACTGCGCATTTTTATTCAGTTTGCGCTACTGTCTCTGAATTTTCAGTTCTGCAATCTTAGGAAGTTAGTCAGTGTGATGGGATTAATACAACCGGTAAATACGTTAGTTAATAATTATAGTTATAGTTCATAGTGTGGAAAAAGTAGTAATTACTAGTGTGGGTGGCAGTGGTGGCGCAAATGCCAATATGTCACGTATGGACACCTGAAATTTCAGACTTAGAGACCTGTTCAAGCTGTTTCGTTCGTTTGGCTGGCTTTTGTTTGTGTTGATTGATTTTCCTATTAAAGGACGTTTGGAGCTGGTTATTTAGTCAACCGGGGACGCCTGGGAGACGTTAAACCTGCTTCTAATATCGCAAATACCGTTGGGAGAAAACCCTCACGACTTCTGCAAACGGTGAGCGGAACTCGGTGCGTCCCCTCCTATCGGCCAACTGCTTCCCACGTAAAAGAATTCAACAATACGGAGGCTGAATAATTCCCGCGGCCAGTCCAACTGACGACGTCACACAAAAGATGTACCTCCAGAAAATGATCTACGAAACTGCCTGATATGGGTAATAATGGTAATGGTAAAAAGCTAGTGCCACCAGTACCAGAAAAGATACTCTAAATGATTGTATTAATAACTAATAATACTACTAATCGTAACGAATAATGCTAACGTACCAAATAGCAATACGGACGTAGTTGAGGAGGAAGGGTCTAATTAATTATCCAATGCTCGCCCTTAATTAAATTCGCTTACGAGTCAGTGCCCACGATGCAACGCGCAACTAATGACTAGGTTACGCAAATAAGCCAAGCGCAAAGTGATCTACTCTACGTCTCCTGTAAAGTTTGGCAATATAGCTACACTGTTAACAACTAAAGCGCAATCAGCACAACCGTGCACAATATATATGACTAACAATGCAAGCAGAGGCGCTAGCTACGTCTCCACAGCTTGTGGAGTTCGGCAATCTAGTCGCCTAATTACTAAAATCTATCCCCTTGCAATCGGGTACCAATCCAAGGTTCTGCTTTATCCAGAATTCTATCCTATCCAGAGTCCTATCCAGAGTCCACTGGTTGAAAGTCCCAACGTTGAAGGAAGTCCCACTGCGCGCGCGCGCGCCACCCTGCCGCAGACGAAGCTAGTCGCTCGCCACGGGCCGCACCAGTCGGAGGTAGGGCTCCCCACGCGACTGCTTGGTGTTGACGTCGGCCACATTGTCCGCTGACGCCACCTTCTCGTTGACGACTAGACCCGCGTCCACCTTCTGGTTGACGATGGCGCAGCGCAGATCCACGTGCCCGAGCTTCCTAGAAAACACAATTGTATCTGCGAGGTCCAGGGCGCCTTGGTTGTCTCCGTACAGGATGGGGGGCTGCCCCCACCCGTACGGCCCCAGCGCGTCTGCGACCCGTCCCCCAGCGATGCCCTGCACAAAGTTAGATATTTTATCCTGGCCGTGGTATGCCTCCACCATCGCGTAGACTTCCGCCTCGCAGGAGGACGCCTCCGGCGCGGCCGGAACCAGAAGCTTGCCATCCGCCACCTTCTCCAGCTCGCCGCACCCGGTCGCGGTCGCCACCAGCTCGTCCTGTGTCGCGCTCGCCTTTGCCTCCGCTCGCGCGCCTTTGCCTCCGCTCGCACTCTCAGGGTCGCATCACTGGGCGGGGCCACTGACACGTTCCGCTTAAGGCAGAATGGTAGCACCGAGCCACCAAGAAAGAAATGAAACCTCGCTAGGCGGGCACGGCGATCTTCGGCTGTACCCTTCCAACTTGAGTCCGCCCAGGACATCAAGCGAATGCCGTTCGCCTTGGTGAAGCGAATGCCTTTAGATCGGGTACCATTAAGGTACCGTACGACCTGTTCGGCTTGCTGATAATTGAACAACTCAGGCTTGGAGGCATGGGTGGCCACTTCCCCTAATGGGCCCAAAACCTCGTGCCGAGTTATGCGTGTCCATAAGAGGACAACTACGATGTGCTGCGGCGAGAACTGCTCTAGCACTGATTGCTTCCCGGCTCGTACCCCCGGCATCAACCACGGCGAATCGGCTGTAGCTAAACCGGTGCACTGGAGCTTCTCAACTGCCTCTTTGATGAAATCTTCCTGGGAGATCTTGATCGTACGGCCTAGTCGACAGCCTTCCTTGTCTTCTATGTTCAGGCCTACCACCCCGGTCGGAGCCTCTTGCTTAAAGACCCTAAAGGCCTTTTTTCCGGCGGCTAAGAACTCTGCTTCCACCTCCTTGCTACTGAACGCTCCCATTATGTCGTCGACGTGTACGAAAGCAAAGTCAGGCTTATCCTTACCGGGTAGCCAACGCCAAAAGAAACAAGGAAAAGCGACATGAGCCGTAAAGCCTAAACTTTCTAAAAACGGGACTAGCTTGTACCGCACCATTGGCGGCCCGCGTCCGGTCTGCCGTAGAGGGCTTTAAGCATTTCCCACACATACCCCGGCTCTTCTAAACCAAACGGTGGTACGATGTAACTGGGGCGATACCCCTGCTTAGCTGCAGACGCCTCTGTGTATGCGGTGCCAACGTCCCACTTTGACAAGACTAAGCCAAAGAACACTGTTAGGGCGAAAAGCATTAAGATGGTAAGGGCACACGGGGTTGGGAAGTCCCGTTTCCCAAAATGCCATCCCTGTATCATGGAAAACCCCTTGGCCGTCCATCGGCTTTTGAACTTCAGAATCTCTCCCCCTGCCTCTTTGGTGGCATCAACGAACCGCCCTTCAAATGTCTTTCTTGTCTACTAAGTCGGCTCGGACTCTCCGGAAGCAACCTTTCTCCCAGAGCGTAGCCATCTCCTCGGCTCGGGCGTCGTCCCAGTACCCTAGCTCATCAGCTTGCTTCTCACTCACCGGCCTAGTGAACGTGGCGGCATGTGCGGTCTCCGGACCGTCAGCAAGGTACTTGACGATCTCCGAGTCCAACATACGGTCTGGGGAGTCGTCATCTTCAAACTTTACCCAATGGGCTGGTCCGTTCTTCTTCTGCTTCTTAACCCATATGGGTTCACTCACGTCTTGCACCTGACCTCGTCGAACCTTGTCCCGAAAACCCACCCCATAGGTCTTCTTGGCCCAAGCCCAGCCCCACTGAGTGGCTGGGGTCTCCACCCACCTTCTTGTTTCCGGGTCGGGCTCGGGAGCCTCTTTCTCGGCTTTCACGGCTTCCTGTTCAGAGGTCTTCCTCCACTTCGCCGTCGGAATCAGAGCTGTCAAGCTCCCCCTGATCCGGGGTCTTCTTGCCTCCCCCGGCGTCGGTCCCTCCCACCCTGGGCTTTGGGACAAACAGCTGCTCAAGGTCGGCGTCTTCCACAAACGGGTCTCCCTTGAATGGTTCCAAGCTCAGTCCCTTCTTCTCCCAGAGGGGTTGCAACAGGGGCCAGGCTGGCTGATTTTCGTCAAAGTTCTTGACGTTTCGCCATGGGAACACCCTACCTTCACACAGGATCAGGTGTGCGGAGTACTCAAACTCAGCCCTAACCAGGCGGCCATGTGCGTCCGGCTCGCGTCGTGTGCTAACCTGCCCTCGATGACCATGTGGCATAGACACCCAAAAGGATGAAGGTAAGCTATCCAATTTACCTTCCTTTCACGGGGCATCAGCTCAAACATCCGGACCTCACCACCGGATCGCTTCGGGGAAGGGTTGTGTAGGATAGCGTGTTGCCACGCGTATCCCAAGAGCTCATAGGGTAGCTGAGCCCTAACCAGGTTATGACGCGCTTTGCGCCAAAAGTCACGTTGGGACACTTCGGCATAGGCGTTCTTGTTGTGTTCATCGAGGGTGTTGATCCTCTTCCTCACTCCCTTGTCCCGGACTAGCTCTTGAAGTCAGCTAAGATATGCTCACCGTCTACCCGGACTTCCTTCACCTTCTTGCCGCTTTGCGTCTCAATGAAGTTTATGCATTCCCGCATGAAGCGCACTTGTGGTGCCGCGGTGCCATCCTTTAGAAGGAGGCCAAACGCATACCCGGTGTTAGCCTCAATTCCCACCATGCCGTACCAAAACCCACCATAGAGGGGTTTGCGTAGGCACCCGGACTTGTCGAACGCCACAGCTTCGAACTTCCCTACCTGTGTCAACTGGTTGCTTGCCGGGTGGTTCACTTTTCCCCCTTTGGCGGCCGGGCACTCCTTACACTCTTTTACCGCTTGCTCATGGGTTTTGTCACCCACTATCTTGATTCCGTACGCTTCACTGATGAGGCGCTGCATGCCGCTTCAGGGCCCTCCGAACTTCTGGTGAAGTTGTTCACTAGTCAACTCCGTGACCTTAGCCATCTCCTTTCCAAAGAAAGCTCTAGCCTCAATCTTATCTGCCGCCAGCTCTTGGTTTGTGGACGTCACAAAATGCCACACCTTGTCCTCGTCTAGGTAAAGGACCCCGGCCTTAAGCTCTGGGGAAATGTCCGGTATCCGGGCCTTAGTGATGTATCCCTCTCCCTTCTTGTGGAGGACTACACTGTAACCATCCTTGGCTAACTGAGGACCGAAGACTAAGGTTTACTCTATGTTGGGGCTAACCCACACACTACCTAGATGTAACCTGTTCTTTTCCCCCTTTCCGTTCACGGTTGCCATGTCTAGTGAGCCCTTCTTAGTCACGGTGGTCTCCCCGTTGACCGTATCTACCCGTTTCATCCCTCGCTGAATGTTGAACAGGCGTTGTTCAGCTCCGGCCGGCACAAAGTGCAACGTAGCTCCCGAATCGAACATGGGGTCTTTGTCCGCACTCCGTCCTAGGAGGGCTTGTTCTGCTAGTCGGATCCCCTTAGCCATCCATCCGCGTTCGGTCATGAAACGAACTAGGTCGTCCACCGGGTCAGCTTCTCCCTCGGCTTCCGGCAAACTTGCGTATTCCTTCTCTAGTACGCTCTCACCACCTACCACCCTTTCTCTGACTCTGAACGGCGTAGTACGAGGTTGAAACCCTGCGGCACTATTTGCTGCTGCTCCTGCTACGGCCCAATGTCTCGGCCACCTAGGCTTGTTCATGGGATACTCACTCCCCTGCGCCCAGTCGTACAACAGCCTAGTCCACTCTCCCCACCGGTTCCGGAAGTCAGCTTCATCTTTCTCTTCCTCACCGCTCAACGCCGGACGATGCAACCGGCGCATCTCCTCTTGCTGCTCTGCCACGGCTCGGAGTCGACTCTCTCGCTCTCCGGTACCTAGTCGGGTAGGACTATCAGACTCAGCTAAGGTTGAGGGGGCCGTAGACGGACCGGTACTAGTAGTAGGGGGTAACAGGGAAGTCACCTTTCGGTCTGCAGGGGATACCGTTTTAGCATGGGACGCAAACCAGGGCATCCCACTCACGGACGCTCGGACCGTCTCAAGGAAGCCAAACGCACGAGCGCCCACTGACCTACGCCTATTGCTTGGGCTGGTGGAGGCGTAGTCACCTGATTGCTATCGGTCCCGGCGGTAGCATCCCCACTACCTGGGTCTGCATCAACACTAGGGTCGGGGCCTATGGGGGACGGCTCCCTTATCGGAGCTCTACCCACGTCCCCATCTCTAGCCGGGGACTCTTCACCTTCACGCTCCCCCTCCCCGTCGGATTCCGAGGAAGGATCGGCATCGGGCTGCATCTCCGGGTGCTCATCTTCCACGTCCGCCAGACTACCGGGTTGGTAGTCCTCCGGGCCGGGTCTCACCTTCACCCCATGTACCTTTTCCCTTTTTGCTTTGAGTAAAGATTTCAGGTTTTAGCTCATGATACCACTACCAGCCTCAGCCGGCTCGGCCTTTGAACCAATCTCAACCTTCGGGGCAGGTACCGCGGACGGCCCGCTCGCCCCGCTAGGTCTACCCTTGCTCTTTCCACGGGGGGGTGCTACCGGACGGAGGGGAGTACCCTTCACCTCTTGGGCGCGTACCGGCACCGATGCTACGGGCGGAGGCACAACTCCCCCACGAGAGGGGGATACCCCACCTCTGAAGTACATATGCTTCGCTTGGGCACCGGCCTGAGGTTCATGTTGGCGGTACACCTACCGCCATGAGGGTACACCCGACGCCTCCCATGTTACCGGTTGTCGGCTAATGACCCATTCGGTGAACTGTCCGGGTTCACGGGGCTTTGCATAGTGGATGATGGGCAAGAGGGACCGGTTCCACGGGATACCCCGCTTCGCGGCTTCGTGTCTCACTATGGCCTCAACCATTAGGGGATGACTCCCACTTTTGATTTGGGCTTCCAACCCCCGTTCTCCCATCTCGCACATTAGAGCCAGATGATCCCTTCGTGCTATGTCGGCTGCCCACCGGCGCAAGGCATTCTCTCTCTCTTGCTTGGCTCGCTGATACTGATGCTCAACGCAATAGTCGCTGTCGATGAGGGTGGCTGCCTTAATCCTAAGGCTGTTGAAGGGAGACTCAAGGTCCTTTAACCGGGCTACGCACCGGCGCTTTCCTTCCGCTACTCCATGGCATCGCCCCAAGTTCATCTTATCTATGTCGGCATCATCCTCAAGCAAGATCTCAAGACTGTTCTCGTCCTCCGGTGGCATGATCGGCTCGGGAAGGTTGGCACCCCCGGGTTTAGCCATGAGGGCTTTGTCTTTCGACTTGCCGGTTAGGAACTTTACCATCTGAGCTAAGGCCACGCCCGGCTCCTCATCCTCGGAGTCATCACTATCACTCCCCCCTTTTGAGCCTTTTGCTGCCTCGCCCTTCTCCTTTCGGCTTTTGTCCGGGCACTTGCTCAACTTGTGCTTGCCCCTGCACAACCGGAACTTCTTGCTGCACTTCCCGGCGATGTGCCCCTTTTCAAAGCAGTTAAAGCACTTTGGCCCCTTGCTCTTCTCACTCTTCTTGCCTTTCTCCCCCTTGGAGGTGTCTGCCGATTTGGTAGGGGTCTTCTTGGCTTTAGTGGGGTCATGCTCAAACCTACATTTGTCGGCCGATCTACACTCCCCCTGTTTGTCCCACAAGAAGCACACCCCTCTCACCTTCCCTCCAACATGGAGGTAGCGGCAGGAGGCCCCACGAGTGCATTTGCCTTCCTTGCTGAAGAGCCAGCACTCGTCCTTGGGTTTCCCTTTTCCGGCCTTACGAGCTGCCAAACCTTTCTCTGCGGAACTAGCTTTGGCCCGGTCAAACTTCTTGTCTAGCTCCAGGCACGATCTTGCACGAACCTCCACCAGGAGGCAAAGTCCCACTTGAACTGCTTTCGGTTCAGTTCAGCCATTTCCACCCAGACTTGCCAAGCTTTCTTCACCCTAGAGTCAGATTGCTTTGGGCCCACTAACGCATCCTTCACTATTTGCTGCATTCGGTCATCGGTTGGGGCTTGGCCATAATCAGCCAACCAGTCTCTCCTAGCGTTCAAGTCTACACACTGACCGATGTACTGTTGCTTACTCGTAAAGAGGAAGTCATTCAGTTCCTTCACCTTGTCCTGAACATCAGAGGGGTCGGCTTTCTTGTACCGGGCTAGCAGTCTGTCCCACAGTGCTTTAGGGCTTTGGCCAAAGGTCAGCTTCTCTGGATCAGCTAAGTCACGCACCAGGCTCTTCGCTTCACCCCCGAGCATGTCATAGATGATATTGAACACCCTCTCCTTTTGCTTGCTCATCTCAGCAAGTATACTAGCGTCATAGGCCATCACCTGTCGTGTCAGTGCGACAGCACGATCAGCACCCCCTAGTGGGGTTTTGACCTTAGAGGGGTCCGTCTGTCCTCGGGAGGCCCCACTCTTGCTGTTGCCCTCTAAGTCTGAGCCCTTGCCAGTTGACAGCCTAGGTTTGTCAGTGCTAGCATACCCACTAGAGTAGAGGTCAGAGGGGTGCCGGTCTTCATATTCCTCCTCCTCCTTTCCCTCTTCAGTCTCAGTGGTTGGTTTATCTTTCGGACTGCCAAAAACCGGTTTGTAACGCTTGACTGGGTTTCCTTGTCTTCCTCTACCCCTAACGCCTCCTCAAGGTTTGGAGCTTCCGGTTTGGGGTTGGGCATAGGCCACATGCGAGTAGAACCCTTGGCTTTGTCCTCGAAGTATTCCTTTACTACTTCTTCGTCCAAGTCAGCCCAATCATTCCACTCTGCTATCTCTTCCCAAGCTAGTATAAAGGGGGGCACCTCTCTACCCTTAAGCTGTATCCCTAATACGTTTTCGCGATGTACATATTGTTTGTGGGCGTCAGCACCCTGCAGCACTTCCTTAGGGGCCTTAGCATTACAGCTTTGCACTACCTGCCTATGCAATAGGATCCATGCCTCTTTGCCTGTGAACGTAATCTTATTGCCTGTCTTACTCGTAGTCATTTCTAACCACCGTCAGTCTCGAACAGACACACGCTCCACACACACACACACTTACACACAGCACACAGCTATGCTCTCTACTTGCCAAATAGAGATAATATTATGGTCACGCTATGCTTACTCTGTTCTGATGGCACAGACACAGGCAAGCAACCACACACACACACACACACACACACACACACAGAACACAACAGAGGCCACGAGCAGACACTACACAAAATAGTGTTTTGCTTGTCCACACCACCCTTTACTCTCTCTCTCTCTCTTCAACCACGTGTGTTACCACTGACTCTAATGCTCAAACTACACTGAGGCTACCTCAGCTACCACCTATGATAGCTTTCCACCTACTAGCAGCTCTATCTGCAAAGTTAGTTCTTCAACCTACCTAGGTTGTAGTTGTTTTGGTACAACCACCTAAACACTCACCTTTCGCTCCTCCCCTCGTGTCCTACGCACGGTTCTTCAGAGCTCACTCCCTCACCACACCTCTCTCTCACTCCTCACACAGTCACTACAGCACTACAAGGAGTAGATGCAATGATGCAGTACGAATGCGACAAGAACTTAGCAATGTAGGTTGTTGTGTCCCGTGGGCCAGGGGTGCTCAATCCCCCAGTTACCACGGCAATCAATCACAACAGACCTACTGCTTTGTACTTTGGCTTTGTAACTTGTTGTGTCCCGTGGGCCAGGGGTGCTCAATCCCCCAGTTATCATGGCAATCAATCACAACAGACCTACTGCTTTGTACTTTGGCTTTGTAACTTGTTGTGTCCCGTGGGCCAGGGGTGCTCAATCCCCCAGTTACCACGGCAATCAATCACAACTTGCCACGTCACCGAGCTGACAAAAGCACCACACCCTTTAGGAGGCTCACCCTCCTGCGCCCTGCACGCTTCGGTGTCTTGCTCTCTGTCCTGTCCCCCACCTTGCCCTTGCTCTGCACACCAGCAAAGCAGAGCGTGGGTAGTGTCTACAGTGATCAGCTGTAGCCACACAATTTGCTTTCCTGTAATGGGGTTACTTAAGGTGGACCCCTCACCCCTTTAACGAAGGTTCTCCTCTGCGATCCGTTGCATAGGTCACGCTCCAAGGCTCGATAACCCGTTGGGAGAAAACCATCGCGACTTCTGCAAACGGTGACCGGAACTCGGGGCGTCCCCCTCCTACCGGCCAACTGCTTTCCACGTGAAAGAATTTAACAATACTGAATAATTCCCGCCAGTCCAACTGACGACGTCACACAAAAGATGTACCTTCAGAAAATGATCCACGAAACGGCCTGATATGAGCAATAATGATAATGGTAAAAAGCTAGTGCCACCAGTACCAGAAAAGGTACTCTAAATGACTGTATTAATAACTAATAATACTACTAACAGTAACGAATAAGGCTAACGTACCAAATAGCAATACGGAAGTAGTTGAGGAGGAAGGGTCTAATTAATTGTCCAATGAATACTGTTCATCTTTTCAGGGTTGTGAGCCTTATACGTGTGGAAGCACAGCAAAATCACCAGCGTGATCCAAAGGAAAGGCTTCTACGGTCTGTGTCACACCCAAGAGTGACACAGCAGAAGGGAAGTCCATCCCAGCTGTGTTTCAGAACCACTGCATAAACCGTTGTGGTTGAACAGTGGGTAGAGCTCTACAGAGGTCAAGCTACCGACAGGAGGCAAGAGCGAGCCTTCGGGTCAGAAGGACATCTACAGGAACGGTTTAGGGGTTTGGACCACAAAACCCCACCATCAGGCAAGCCCAAAAACTAGTCTAGGGGTGTTTGAGGCTCGCAGGAGTGTTGGTGGGTGCAGGGTAGCTACCTGCTCAAGAAAACCAACAGAAAAGGCCAACAGGGGATTGCTGCAAGTAGGCCGAACCTGCAACGTACTCTTAGGGGGGAATTTGCAGAGGGGGTGTCCGCCAGTCAGACACAAACAACAGGCAGAAGACAACCACCTTTCTGGAGTATAGAGGTGACTTTCGATGTCTGAAAAACAGAGAAATGGAAAGGATGGGACAAACATACCTTGCTATAGCGGTAGAGAAGACTGGGAAGACTTTCAACGATGCCTGATCATGATGCTAGAGGCAGTTAGAAAGGCGGGACCTTGAAGGATGTTTTGAGGACCTAAAAGTGCATAAGTTGGAAGTGCATCATACTAACCTCCGTAGGTTGCACATGGCGGGTAAGACAGTGCTGGAATACATGAGGCTGTGGGGGAAACATGCCAAAAAGAAAGCAATATCAGCAACAGCAAGCAGCAGCAATGCAGATGGATCGTTAATCAGTGCATTAGGGCTGCAAGAGAGTGGAAGTATGGAAGAGGAGGAGAATAATGTGCCAGATTTAGAGGATAGGGATGAGGAGGAAGATGAAAGCTCAGAAGAAGACTCTGAGGAGGCAGA
The DNA here is from genome assembly GCA_019918135.1 of Paulinella micropora. NCBI lineage: Eukaryota > Cercozoa > Imbricatea > Euglyphida > Paulinellidae > Paulinella > Paulinella micropora. Next base: position 125,875 of record WBZZ01003389.1, read on the forward strand.
GGAGCAAGAAGAGAGCACAGACAATACTAATAGACGTGGGTCTGCCTTAAGGAAATACGAGGAAGAAAAGAAAGGAAGATTAACCACGGTTCGCTCTAGATCATCGTCCCTCCCCAGTTTGTCTGGCAGCGCAGATGGAAGTGGAAGCATAGGAGCAAAAGGACAATCTACAGCTTCTCTCACTACGACAACTGCAACGGCAAAGAAGAAGAGTGCTAAGGTGCTCAAGCAAAAGCGTAAAAACAGGCAGCTCGTGGCAAGCTATGATGCCAGCTTAGTGGTGGCGGTGAGAGAGAAACGAGTGGAACTATTCACGCTCATCTACAACCACTTGCTAGGTGAGGCAAAGAGGCTGGTAACAGACTTGGTGAGGGATGGAATGCCGGACTTCGGAAAACAGCCTGACGCCATGTGGAAAAGGCTGAAGGACCGGTATGGGAAGGGTAACCCTAGTGACCTGCTTGAAAAGCAGAGAAAGATGGCTAGGTGCGAGTTCAATTCCTCTACCCAGTGTGAAGGTCAAATTGCCGAATTCGAGACGGTAAGGGAACAGCTGTCAAAGAAGGGGCATCACCCCTCAGACCTGAGCTTTGAACAAATCATTCGTGATGCCATCATGGGCCCTGAGATGCGGGACAAGGAAGTCCAAAATGACTGGAAGCAGTGGCTACTGGCTGCTGACTTTGAGAAGGACAAACAATCATGGGACGTGCATCAATGGTGGCAGGAGTTGAAGAAGAAGGCAAAGGACATCGACCTGCAGAAGGAGAGAGAGAGAGAAAGGCCGATAAGAAGGCGAAGGCCAATGCAGCTAAGATCGAAAAGAAGAAGTCCTTCTCTACCCCATGTATGTACTTCAAGACAGGGAAGTGCAAGAAAGGAGGAGAGTGCCAATACCTCCACCTTAATGATAAGTTGAAGGAGATCTGCTTTCTCTTCAGCAAGGAAGGGGATTGCAAGTTTGGAAGCAAGTGCAAGTTTTCCCATGCTGAAAAGGGGAAGAAGGATGGAGGGGGTACTAGGGGTAGTGACGATCAGGGCGGCACTAAGCGCACACAGAAAGGTAAGAAGGACAAGAGCAAGAGGGAGAAAACGTGCTTCAACTGCAAGGGCAAGGGACATTATGCCTCTAACTGCAAGAAGCCTTGCTTACGGTGTGGGGGGGATCATCCCCTCCCTAAGTGCACCCATGGCCCGCATGGAGGGGGAGAGCAGCCCGGAGCCAAAGCCAAAGCGGACATGGTGAAGAAGAAATCCCCAGGAGCGGACAGCAGTGACAGCTCCGGAGAAGATGCCGATGAGGATCGTAACCGTGCCTGCAGCTTACTTCAGCAGCGAAGGGCAGCTCGGGCCTACATGGTCAAAAGGGGCAGGAGCACGACGGCGAGTAAAGGTGAGGTAGATCCCATGCTCTCGATGAGTGTGAATGCGGCTCCTCAGGAAGAAAGCCGTGAGCTCGTCAGCCTTCCCAGTCCACAGAGTGAGGCAAAAGGGTTGTTCCCGCAGGTGAGCAACTTTGAGGAGTTTCACAACTTCGTAAGCGCTTTGACTGCTCCCAGGGAAAACGACACTACCCCTACACTGGAGGCAGAGGCGCGAGAGGCAGGGGGAGAGCTGAAGGCGATCGCGGAGGAAGGTGGTCTGAGCGGGGCTGCCGCGCCCAATGCGGGTGGCCCTGCAGAGGATCCCACTTACTACTCACGATTGGCTGAGGCAGCGGAATGTCTTCTCAATGCTGGCTATGATTACATTCCAGTACGAGCGAGCGATGGTATGACTGACGGGGGGGTGAAGGCGATCCCAGGGCCTCTGCCGGGTCAAACTCCAAGCGAGCTCGAGGAGAGGAAGAAGAGAAAAAGAAGGAGATTAGAAGAGTGGGAGCCGTGGCAAGACTCTATCTCTCAGGATAGCGAGGCTTCGGATGACCCCAGTTCGGGGGATGAAGAGGAAGCTCCGATTGCGGTGCGACAATATCGGGACGGTGGTGGTGTAACGCATGAGTTCCGGCACTATGGAGAGGGACGAGGAAGGCTGGTAACCTTCGGTGTGCCAATGGGGCCGACCGAGTGGATACCTCCGTCCTGGTAACGCCACATACCAACAGGACCGGGTCTAGTGGACCAGTACATGGAGTGGCAACTTAACTGGAAGGAATTTAGAAGGCTCCGGGACGGAACCGGCCTGCCTAGAGCGATGATGGTGAAGGGAACCGGGAGTACACGTAAGTGCGGCACCGGGGAGAGCAAGACAACGACTACTCCTCAAACAACCGATTCCATTTATTCACTACCCGAACCTTTGAAATACGGTCCGGAGACCTATGAGGTACCGCCCCAACTACGTCATAAAGATGACGAGCCCGTCGGAGTGGTGGAAGCGCGCTTGGAAGGGAGGTGCCACGGTTCGACGTTTGGAAGGGATCGGTGCATGAGAACCAGGAAGGAGGCTGTGGAGTCAGAATACCAACAGGTGAGGGCTGACGCCGCTGGACTACTCACCGGCGACATGTTGTTTTGCACTAACCATCAAGATAAGAGAGAGCGCTATTACGTGGAGGAGAGCATTCGTGCTAAGTCGCGGGAATGGGCGCTGATGCCAGCATAACGGCTGGTGATCGAGATAGAGGAGCGTGGCCTCGGACACCTGGTTGGGCGAGCCAAGCCGGAAAAGATGGTGGAGCATCTAACTCGGCAAGAAGCCCAAAGGCGGGGCGTGAACTGGGACAGATCATTTGTACCCATCATATTCACTATCCTGAGGGAGGAGTCAGGGGTTCTCTACAATTGGAACATCAATCCGTGATAAGGTGAAGTGGGAAGAGCCGGGAGTCCCGGAAGGTGTACCGAGAAAGGGTGCACTATCGGACGGTGAAAGCGGCTGTAACGCAATACCGGGCAAGGAAGGACCCAGTCCATGCCGGGAGGTTCGACTCTGACTTAAAGCGCGTGGGATTAGTAAATGATCAAAGTCCCGTGACCCCGATAGCAGCTAAGGTCAGAAAGGCTCAGTCTCCAGTTACGGAGGAAGCAATGCCCCCGCTAACTCCGAAGGTGGAAGGAAGGACCGCAGAGACAGCGACGACGGGCCCAGTGGAGAGCTGGGGACCAGAAGCACCCGGCCCGGGGAAGGTAAAGCCGGAGATGCTGGCTACGCCTGAGGAGGTAAAAGACCCGTTGGTGTACCTGGAAAACGGAAGTACCCCGTGGTGCAAACACATGGCGGAGCTTTATGGGAGCGTTCAGGAGGATTCCACTGAGGTGCTGGAGGAGTCAGAAGATTCAAAGGACCCCGGAAGAGGGGATGACACGGTGTCATTGGTGACACAAGTTCGAGCGGCGGCGCCGTACGATACCCCAAAGGCTCAGAAATTCAAGGCTGAGATGGGAAGGGCGCTGGCGCACATTAAGGGGCAACTAACTCCAACTAAGCCAAAGCAACTGGATTACTCGCGTGATGGGAGATGCGCACAAGGGTGCTCCGGCACCTGCGGAAGCTGGCAATGGTCATGGCTGAGCTCTACAATGAAGACATACGAGCCGTGGTATAGCTCAGATCGAAGAGGTGCAAGCAACTCATCACCTAAGTTGCCGAGAAGCGGGTATGGGGGAAAGAAGAACGCAAGGAGGGCGTACCCCTTCAAGACGCGGCGCAGGGTCAGCCCACTCCAGGGGGAGGGTCGAGCCCGGGTAAGCAGCCAGTTGAGGTGGAGCTGGAGCTGGGACGGGACCTAGTAAGCGAAAAGGAATGAATACGGCGCCTGGAAGTGATAATGGAACAGCAAAATGAGGTAAACCAGAATCGGGTGGCATGGCCGCCCAAGTGGGGTGATGACCAAAGGGACCTACAGGACTTCGAAGTCAGATGGCAGGAATACGTAGGTTTACTATACCGTTGGTCCACTGGTTGGCCTTTTTCGTGCAATAAGCCGAGGTTCTCTGCGCACTGGAACCCTAAGCCCTGGAGAATAGCCGGAGCTTGGCAGAAGCGCCCTAAGTCTTATTGGCTGCGGCCGCTAGGGGGAGGCGACATGCCCGAGCATGTAGTGGTCTACGCCGGAGGAGCCCAGGGGGAGCCCGAACAAGTTCCGGAAGCGGACATGGAAGTGATCCGGATGATGCTCAACCGAGCACTGATGGGACGTGATCAGCGAGGGGCGATGCGACCGCACAAGGTACTGGACCCCATGCTGAACTCGGGGGCGGTGTCAGACATGGCCCCGCCAAGCTACAAGGCGTTCATGAACGAGGTGAGGCGCGAAGTGAAGGAGTTCAACGTTGTGGGGGGGACCGCACGGATGGAAGCGCATGGAAACTACAGACTACCTACTCTGAGAGGGGATGGACGAGACGGAACCATGACTCTCAAGGAGGTATGTGTAGGAGAGCATCTTACGGAGTTGCTTATGTCGGGACCAAAACTAATGCTAGACGGCTATACTTTAGTGCTGCGAAAAGACTCGCCCTAAATCACTAGGGCGGTGGTCCCCGACGTGAAGGAGGAAGCGAAGGACGCACTGCTGTACTTCGACCATGAAGACTCGGTGATCCGGTTTCAATCCGGCTCTACGGAGGAACAGCAAGTGGCCTTTTGGACTAGCAACAAGGTGAAAAAGAAGGAGTGGGACATGTGGCTTCTACATCGCATCTTTCATGATCCCGCTGCCGCCAAGCTATAAGCCATCGCTAAAGTGCACGACGTGAAGTTAATAAACGTCAACAAGGATGTGAGCAAGGAGTGTCCGGAGTGCCCGGCGGGCGGCGCCCAAAAGCCACCCCACCGATCGAATGCCCATGGTACGCGCATGAAGGGGACGGGCGAGGGCTGGTCCGTGGACACTTCAGCCCTACTGGCGCGACCGCTACTCAACGGTGAACGGTGTCTCATGGCAATGGTGGAAGACTCCGTGGGGTACACCAACTTGGAGCTGCTAAGGAATGCGGAAATGCAGAGGCAGTCCTTGGTGGCTAGCGTCTTCAAGATGAGTCGAACCCAGACGGGAAATCGGGTGAAACAGATACGCGGCGATGGAGCCTACCAGCGTTCACAGGTGTTTAACGACCTGATTGAGAGCGTGGGGGTTACGACCGCGGTATGCTGTACGGAATGATCCGAACAAGCAAGCGTTAGTTGAGGTATCGCAGAAGCATATTTGGGCGGGCGCACGGAAGCTGCTAAAGAGGGCGCAGTTGCCATATGTGTACTTGGGCTATGCCCTACTGCACATGGGACTGCTACACAACTTGTCGCCGCCGCCTGGGGGCACCGAGCCGAGACTGTTTACATTGTTTCCGTATGAAAAGGAGATGGATTGGTTGTCTCTGCTGCACACCTTCGGGTGCCTGTGTCATGTGGTGCTGGATAAGAAGTACCATGGCTTGCAAAAGGAAGAGGATCGTTCTTTGCCGGCCGCGTGGATGGGACTAGACCTCGAAACGTCGGCGCACATAGTGTTGGTCCAGGGGGAGATCAAGAGGTGGCGGGATGTGATCTATGTCGATGAAGATCAGCCTGCCTGGCCCATCATCCTTCAAATTTGGAAGGCCTCCGGTCTGAAGCTGGACGAAGCTCTGGGTTATCTGATCAGTGACGACATGGAGGAGCTATTCGTGAAACCGGAAGCGAGCGATGACAGCGATCGCGTGGTTGTAGTCAAGGAGGAGAAAGAAGAGGAGGGCAAGTTGAGACTGCCCGAGCAGGACGAATGCACGGAGGAACTGCGGGAGGTAACCCGTGGCATGAGCGTTGAAGTACCGGCGAAGGAATGGGGATGGAATTGGGCAAAACGACCTATGGCCCAGAGTGGAAAAGCAAGACGAGAAAAGGGGCTGTAGAATGCGAACCGATCAGGAAAGGCAAGAAGTTGCAGCCGGCCCATTTTGTACGCTTTGAAGGCGAGGAGAGGAGAACGAGGTAGAGCGAATGCTGGACTCGGAAATACTCAAGTGGGCGGTGAGGGAGCGAGCGTTGGCGGCTACCTTTACTTGCCCAGTGGCGTAAAAGGATGCTACAGCGTCCGGGAAGTTTGAGGATGCCCGAGCTCAGGAAATTGCTACCCTATGGGCACAAGGATGCTTCCGGAGGCGCAAGAAGGAGTCCGTACCAGCACGAGACTTATGCCGGGGTAGATACGCTGACACAACCAAGGAGTCGGGAGGAAAGGTATTGAAGTACAAAAGTCGGCTGGTAGCGAAGGGGTACTCAATGGTACAAGGGGAACATTACGGACAACATACGTTCCCGACCCCATGTACTATGACGATACTTGGCTACTTTATGTTGGTAACCTTCTACGATCTGGTGCTGGGCAAGTTCGACGTGGGCACGGCCTACATCGAGGCTGAGGTCGAAGAGGAAGGGATGCGTGCCACCTACCTGGTACCACCTTTTGGCTTCGAAGAGGAAGGGTATGTCTGGGAGATGGTTCGGGCGCTCTACGGGAGACCGGACGCAGAAAGGAATTGGTGGATGCAAGTGCTGGTGCCATTTATGGTAACTCAAGGATTTGAGCAGCATAAGGCCTTCCAGTGTTGTCTTCTTCCGGTGGCGAGTGGGGCAAGACAGGCCCGACGTGGGATTCGTTCATGTGGATGACATCATGATGGGTTCCAGCAACGAAGAAGCGAAAGCTGAGTTTAAAGCGGCAGGGGAAGGTTATTTCAAGGTGTTCAAGAGCGAATTGCCTAAAGGAGTGGTCGGAATCGATATCGACGATGGCCGACATCCGGCGCTGGGACGAACCATTAAGTTGTTTCAGGAGACGTTTATTCGGGAGGCCAGCGAACGTCTCAAACCCAAGGATTTATCACCAGTGGACTCACACAGGTTGATGCCCGGGTGTAGAGAAGGAGTTACCAGTGTGATGGAGGAGTTCTCCCCTTATCACATATGCGGAATCTTGATTTGGGTCAGAGTGACTCGATACGAGACGCTGGGGCCGGTGGGGGAGATGGCGCGCTTCACATCCAAGCCGGAGGAGTTCCCCTTTCAGGAGGCGGAACAGGTGATGCGGTATCTTCAAGGAACTGCAAAGCGCGGAGTTCGCTTTACCAGAAGGAGAGCACGCGCTTGATGTCGTGCCCGGATGCGAATTGGAAAGAAGACTGGAGAGATCGACGCGCGCGCCTCGCCGTGCACTTTATGTTACGGGGTTCGGTGAACCAGATGTGCATGAAGCGCATCATCACTGTGGAACTACCAAAACCACGTGGGCCGCGGAGCAAGGAACGGCGGGAAAAGCTACTGTCTAAGCAACCTGCTTTGATAGCGGAGGCGATAGGGACGTTACCGACTCCTGAGGAAAAGATGCCGGAGGGTCACGTGCGAATTGAAGCGCCTCGGAAGAATCGATCTGTGAGGCCGAGATCTACGCGTTGGACGCGTGTGTGCACGGTCAGGAAAAGATTGTGACTCATGATGCTTTTATCAACGGAATCGCAGAGGGGAGTGGCCAAGGACTTCTGTGCGAGTCGTTGGTATTAATGCCATCAAGGGGGAGCTTAGGAAGTTAGTCAGGGTGATGGGATTAATACAACAGGTAAATACGTTAGTTAGTAAATTGATAGTTATAGTTCATGGTGTGGAAAAAATAGTAATTACTGGTGTGGGTGGGAGTGGTGGCGTAAATGCCTGAATATGTCACGTATGGATACCTGAAATTTCAGACTTAGAGACCTGTTCGAGCTGTTTCGTTCGTTTGGCGGGCTTTTGTCTGTGTTGATTGATTTTCCTATTAAAAGACGTTTGGAGCTGGTTATTTAGTCAACCGGGGACGCCTGGGAGACGTTAAACCGGCTCAGTTCTAATATCGCAAATACTGTTCAACTTCTTCAAGCTATTCTACTTGCGGATTAAAGTGTCGGAGCTCAGCTACACTGAAACCATCAACGAGTCGCTGCAGATCGGACAACGGGCCAGCAGAGGCAGAGGCAGAATGCATGTGTTATTAATATAATATTACAAGAAAACAAGCATACGTCAAGTCAATCTAAAGAAAACAAATTGTTGAACCATCACCCACACTTGGTGACGGTAGCCGTTAAGATATAATAGGTATTAATATGAACACCACTCTTCAGTCGCATAACACAGATGGCAAAATGCAACACAGCCTGACACTTTGACTTTTTCCTTTTGTACATCATAAGTAAACTACATATGGATTTGCTCAGTTCAGTAAAGCATATGTAAACTACACATAATTTTGATCGGCTGAGTAAATACTACAGCATTTGTATGGATGTCATCTGTTCAGCTAGAATACAAGAATAAAGTAAAATTGAAAACGATTGGACAGAGGTCACTTGCGCAAAACACACAAAGACACACACAAACACACACACACAAACGCAATTATTAATACTGTCTAAAAACGATTTTTGGTTGCGTAAAAATTCAGGTGCGATACAATCTCGTGTCTGAAAAAACATGGATCGAGAACTACGAATTCGAAATGGGACGCTGTGGCCCCTTGTCTGTCAATCGTGGTGGAACATCTGAGGCGAAACTTTAGGAGAGAATGGCAGAAATCACTTCTTGTCCAGAATGCACATTTCCTCTTAAGCCTAATAATGAGCACGTGGATACAAATGTTGCAAGTAAGTGTAGAAAATAATCTGTGTTGAGAAAATTTTTTACGTTTTCTCTCTCTCTCTCTCTCTCTCTCTCTCTTTCTACCTCTCTCTCTCTCTCTCTCTCTGTCTCTCTCTTTGTCTGTCTGTCTGTCTGTATCTGTCTGTCTGTCTGTCTCTCTCTCTCTCTCTCTCTCTCTCTCTCTCTCCACCGTAAGGTACCAAAAAATTGCTGTTGCTTCTAGAAACTATTTCGCCTTGATTACTGTTGGCTTGTTTTTCTGTTTCCTACATACATACACAAATACATACATGCATGACGAAGAAGAAGAAGAAGAAGAAGAAGAAGAAGAAGAAGAAGAAGGCATACCACAACTAATTTGCTCAAATCACCAGTGGTCATGACACCTTTTTCTCTCATGGTAGTAATTAGCCTGTATGTATGTATGTATGTATCCGTTATGCACATCCTTTTCTCTCCAGGTATTAATGAGCCTGTATCTATGGTATGTATGTATGTATGTATGTATGTATGTATACCGAGAGATTTGCTCATCTTGTAAGCCTTGAGTACGCAGGAAGTCATACTCCTACACATACATACATACACATACATACACATACATACACATACATACATATACATACATATACATACACATACATGCACATACGAGCGGTGATGCATGCATCATGAAGTGGAAAATGATGTACTGCAATCTAGTGTGATATAATGTAATGTTACATGATATAGTATGACAAACCGTGGAGGCTGGTGAGGGAGGGCGATCAGCCATTCGTTTGCTTGCAGCGTTTGGAATTGCGTGTATCACTTAGTGCCAGATCATGCATTGTTATGTAATACGATGTAGTATAATATAGTGTAATATAATGTAGGATGACGGACCGTGGAGGCTATTGAGGAAGGGCAATCAGCCATTCGTTTGCTTGCAGCGTTTGGCGATGCGTGTATCATGCAGTTTAAGATGTATTGTAATGTAATACGATGTAACGTAATGTAATATGATGTAATATGACAGACTGTGGAGGCTGGTGAGGGAGCGCGATCAGCCATTCGTTTGGTTGCAGCGTTGGAATTGCGTGTATCACGTAGTGCCAGATCATGGATTGTCATGTAATACGATGTAAAGTAATGTAATGCGATGTAGTATGACGGACCGTGGAGGCTGGTGAGGGAGGGCGATCAGCCATTCGCTTGCTTGCAGGGTTTGGCGATGCATGCATCATAACTGCAGCTCCACCCTCCGCCTCCTTCTCTCCAATCCGTTTGTGTGCAGTTTGCGGTGATGCATGCGTCATGACAGCAGAGTCACTACTCTCCTTGTGCTCCTTTCCGAGCCGTTTGTGTGCAGCTGGGGGCGATCTGTGCATCATCACTGCAGCTGCAGCCTTCTCCTCTTTCACCAGCGTCGCCTAAGATACGTGTTATTCCGATTTTTGTTTTTACTTTTTACTTCCTTCTTCTTCTTCTTCTTCTTCTTCTTCTTCTTCTTCTTCTTCTTCTTCTTCTTCTTCTTCTTCTTCTTCTTCTTCTTCTTCTTTGTTTCTTATTTTTTTCTTGCTCTTGTTCTAGTTCTTGCTCTTGTTCTAGTTCTTGTTCTTGTTCTTCTTCTTGTCCTTGCGTACATACGGAGGGCAGGGACAAGGGTTTGAGTTAGCGTTCTCTTGCTGCTCACCACGCTCCCATGCCAGGAAACACTCTTGTTCCTGTATGTATGTGTATGTATGTATGTATGTATGTACGTATGCATGTATGGAATGGTAATGAATTGTAATGACTTGCAATATAATGCAAGTCTAATGTAATGTAATGTAATGTAATGTAATGTCACATTGAATAATACAGGTGTAACGTAAATGTAATATAAATGTAATCTAATATGATGCAAGGCCATGTAATGTAGTGTATTGTTGTATGATATGATGAAGTGTTATGTATCGTAATCTGACCAGTTTTCTCATGGTGATATTTACGCTGCCAGGCATAGAAACATCCTCTTTCGCCTTGTTGCTGGTGGCCACTAGAAAAAGTATCACTTACGCTTCTCCTGTTTACGCTTGTGCTGCTGTTGATGCTTCTGTCGCCTTCTCCTTTGATAAATCGTCCATCCTTGATAGCTTGCTCTTCCATTCTGCTGATGTGTCTCTTCTCGGCTGCGAAGTCGAGGTGCAGTTTTCTTTCTCAAGCTCGGTTGTGGAGTCCAATCGGTTTGGCAGATCAAGACGTGAACTACTACTAGCCCTGCTGAAATTCGCCTCCTTAGGAGGATACGAAGACAGAGAGCTAGATTCTTTCTTACCTAGCGACTGCAATATGTTGGACAGATCAAGCTGTGTACTGCTACATGCCCTGCTGAAATTCCCAGAGCTAATGTTTGTCCTGCAAACATACATTTATACATAAATCATATGTAAATCTAAGTCCATTTGTATGTAGATATGCATGAAAATATCTATGTAGAGAGAGAGAGAGAGCGAGTGAGAGAGAGAGAGGGAACATTATCATCAATACCTCCAAAAGTTGGCCTTCTCAGGGATTTCATGCACCGAAGGGCTTCTAAGCAGCCTCTTAGGCTTTGGCGAACTGTTGTTCTCCTTATCATGCAACGAAGAGCTACTAGTTGCCCTTCTCAGCAATTGTGAAGGAGAATTTCTCTTTTTTTGCTCATTGCGAAGTAGATCCTCCAGTTTCCTCTTCCCGTAGCGTAGTGTTACTATTCGTCTTTGGCACAGACATATCTGCGATCACTTTCCCTCCATGTGACTTAGACCGCGAGTGTTCGCTTACTTGCAAGTGTTTGCTTACACCGCGAGTGGCAGTAGAAATCATATCAATCATGCTCATACGCTTCGATTTTTTCCCCTTGTTGCCTTCTGCCAGCTGATCTGTCTCCTTCTCCGTCTTATTGCGCCACATTTCACTAGGCTGCCCTTTCTCCCGCATGTATGTAGGAAAGTCGATGTAACCCAACGCCAGCTCACTGGGGCGAGGCACTCTGGGCGGCTTTCAGTTGTTTTCCTTCTCCAGCTCGGCTTGCGTCTTGTTTGCTCTGTTCTGCTTTCCCTTCAGTCTTGTCTTTCCTTTCCTCCTCTTCATGTTCCGATAGTTCTAGATTGTCGATAGCCTCAGAGGCCTGATACGCGGTAGGGTCCACGCTCGCCTCTGTCCTTTCACAGCTGGGTGAGGCAACCATGTCCTATTCAAGAGCAACAGGGCCTAGTAGAACTTGCGTGTCGCTAACAGTCGGAACCATCGCCTAAGACAGGCAGGCAGGCACGTAGGTAGGTAGGTAGGTAGGTAGGTAGGCAGGCAGGTAGACCGTTTGCGATGTTGTGGGAGACAGGCTTGGGGTAGCTGCTGGCGAGGTGGATGCGGAAGTCTTGCAAGAGATTGATTGAGTGGATTTAGCTGGGCTAGATCGACTTGTGTAGACATAGATATATAGAAAGGTAGGTAGGTAGGTAGGTAGGTAGGTAGGTAGGTAGATCGAGGTAGACAGACAGATAGATAGGCAGGTGGGGTCGACCAGAGACACCACCGTTTCCAGTGGTTATGCTGGCCGCTGTGATGTCAATCTTCTGCGTGAGGCTGCGAGAGCTTGTGTCCAGTTTCGGGACACACACCCAATTTGCTAGCAGAGCCTTGCCTACTTGTGGAATGACTGAACTTGTCGGTGGCGTTACTATGTGTTCTGGTAAGAGTCCGACGCGACCTAGATATTGAGGCAACAGAAGGGACAAAACGGCAATGGTGAGGCGATTTCAGGAACGCAAGGGCAATAATTAGGAAATAGTAGGGACCTAGCAGCCTTGCGGACTTGTGCATAACAGGGTTTGCAGAACACATGCATAGCCATAAACACGCCAAAGGAATCAAAGCTCAGAAATAGTCCAAAGGCCACATTAGTTGACATTGTCTGGCTATACGCAGACAGGATCCAGACAGTGGACTCGCCCAAAAACGCAACACACACGCTGATGGCCAAGACAACACACTGCTTCTGCACTGGATCGGACCCAAACAAGGCATCTAACGGAAGCACCCTTTTCAGGCAATTGTAAAGCGCGCGGCTACACGACCCATGCGGTGATGTCATTCCCCCGCTTGCCTTTCCATTCAACATATTTGTACTACGCATGATTTGTAGTGCGTAATTTACAAAGACCACAGCCGTGAATGCGTAGAGCAAGCCCACCAGGATCGAAAAGGGAGGGTTGAGGATTAAGAAAAGCTCGGGTTTGAAGTAGTGGGCAGTTCACCAGATCGAGATGATCACAAGCATGGACCAGCGGAAAACTTTGACCATCTGCAGTTACATGCGCATGAAAAAATCCGTACCAGGTTCAGTTTTATGAGTGTATGGTTTATTTCTTTGTTTCTTTATTTCTTGTTTCTTTATTGAAATTTTCTCGTTTATTCGTTTTGACCATGGCAGCGTTGACAGAGAAGCATAGGCGCCCAAATACCAGGTATTGATCCGCCATTAAGCGAGTATCTACATAAAAGAGTTGAAATATTGGCGGCAGTGAGGCAGTAGCTCAACAAAAAGGCAGCAATAAGGCAGTGACAGCGGAAGAAATATTTATGAGCTCTAAAAGTAAAGTGAGCACCTTTACTTGCATACATAAAATACATACCTCTTTGAGCCATTTCTTGTCGCTTTTTCCAAGGGGTCACGATGTCATTCCACAGAAGCAGGATGGAAGAGAAAATCAGGTAGACTAGGACGTACGGTATTGCCATCAATATCTACATGTATGTATGTTTTTATATACTAAAAATACATCAAGTCTGAGGTGTGTGTATTTTTTTGGGGGGGGAGGGGGGGGGGGGGAGTGGGTGGGTTGGGGGGCAGCAAGGGAGGAAGAAGGAGATGGATGTAGCGAGATACGATGCAGTGAAAGTAATTTAGGTTTGTGAATCACTGATACAGTAATTGGGGTAGTAATTACCTCCAATATCAACGAATGCAGGTGCACGGCTTGCACGAAGAAACGTAAGAAGCCGATGAAGAAGAAGACCAAGTGCTGAACGCCTATATACATAGATATTCAACAGAGTCAGTCAGTTAGTTAGTTAGTTAGTTGAGTGAGTTAGTTGAGTGAGTGAGATAGATAGATAGATAGATAGATAGATAGATAGATAGATAGATACCCAGTCGACTGCGCACCACGTTCATGCCGCACGTTGCTAATAGGAAATACCGATAGCCGGCCTACCAAGACAAAAGCAAGGAAAATAACAAGTACAACGTAATGAAGATTGAGGCAAGCAGATAGACAGTAGGTAGGTAGGTAGGTAGGTAGGTAGGTAGGTAGGTCATACCACAACAGCCACAATGAAGTATAACGTCATGAAGATTGATCGTAGCAGCGGACTGACTGTCTGTTGCGCTGTAATTGCGGGAGGCTGACAATCAACCTGGGAAATGCAGGTATATATATAAGTAAGTATGTAAGTAGGAAAGTATGTAAGTAGGTAGTTAAGTAGGTAAGTAGGTAATTAAGTAGGTAAGTAGGTAATTAAGTAATGTAAGC
>WBZZ01003389.1:177500-192500 GCA_019918135.1 Paulinella micropora
TGCGCCTCCATCCCTCGACCCAACAGCGACTACAGTGAGTATGTTGGGGAGGGAAGAATGACTCTAACCATCCTGCATAGAAGGCCCCAAAAGGAAGTCCCTACTACCCGCACAGTGTCGGGTACCTTGCAGGAAATCAACTACAAATGATTGATCTTCCCCGCATGAGAGCTCCACGAGACTGGGTAGGGCCCGCATGGAGGTACTCACAGGGGTAGCAGACATTTCATGCGGTCTGCCAGCGCATGAGGACGTTTTGTGGTAAGTATCTGGGACGCCTCGAAACCCGTCACCACCCCTAGATCGCGGAATGTAAATACCCCTTTGATCCCACGTGGTGTATGTCTTATAAAAAACAACACAACGACATGATAATAATATACTTCCTCTAAGGCATACTGATGCAGCTGATGGCACGATCCGTTTCCGGACATGAGCCTCCATGCCCTTGTTCGAGGTGCTCCATCCCCACCTAGTCAGTCTCTCGACTGATTATAGGGGCCACCGATGGAGCTCCTGAGGGCAAGACTACACTAAGCCGAGGTTATTCCGCAGTCCCAACAACCTCTTGCAAAACGTTGCCGCATGTGCAAGTGCGTACACCAAGCATGGTTGCTAGAACTACCTCAAAACCCCACCCATAACAATTTGGTATCCGCTGGGTCCACGGGCTATCAACCGGCATAGCGGAGTTTAAGATCTTCGACAGGCGCCCAACGACCCTCCTCCCCAGCATCATCCACCAAATGGTTTTGAGTTGGCATCGCAGTTTAACGCCGTAAGGCCATTGGGCTGGAGCTCTGATAAACAAGCGTGACTAAGTTTTTATCATCAGGTGTTACCCTCAAATACATCACAGTCAACACTCCGAGAAGAAAGATATACTTCCTCTAAGGCATACTGATGCAGCTGATGGCACGATCTGTTTCAGGACATGAGCCTCCATGCCCTTGTTCGAGGTGCTCCATCCCCACCTAGTCAATCTCTCGACTGATTATAGGGGCCACCGATGGAGCTCCTGAGGGCAAGACTACACTAAGCCGAGGTTATTCCGCAGTCCCAACAACCTCTTGCAAACGTTGCCGCATGTGCAAGTGCGTACACCAAGCATGGTTGCTAGAACTACCTCAAAACCCCACCCATAACAATTTGGTATCCGCTGGGTCCACGGGCTATCAACCGGCATAGCGGAGTTTAAGATCTTCGACAGGCGCCCAACGACCCTCCTCCCCAGCATCATCCACCAAATGGTTTTGAGTTAGCATCGCAGTTTAACGCCGTAAGGCCATTGGGCTGGAGCTCTGATAAACAAGCGTGACTAAGTTTTTATCATCAGGTGTTACCCTCAAATATATCACAGTCAACACTCCGAATAATAATAATAATAATAATAATAATAATAATAATAATAATAATAATGATGAATAATAATAATAATAATAATATGCTTCCTCAGACTATAGCATCAGATCCAGATCCTGGACATGTGCCTCCATTGGGTCACCGGGGTCAGCCGATCCCAACGCATTGTCAGAACACCAAACAGACATAGCAGCAACAGCAACAGCAGGGGCAGATGGGGGCTGTGAAGTGCATGAAGAGCTAGATGCGAGGGTGTTAGCTGAAGAGAAGAACTCGGAGACACTACGCTGCGCTCCCGAACCCCTCTCTCTAGCCAGGACGTCCACACTGCGCGGACGGCCGCGCCGCGCAACATCAACGTCACTTGGGGGAGAGGGTGGGACAGAAGCTGATGGAACCTCAGTGAGGTCAATCACCTCCTCGCCCCCATCCTCCACCCCAAGCTCCTCCCTTTTACCCTCCCTAGCAGACCAACACTCAGACACATATGATCCAAACAACACATCCAACTTTGGAGGGGGACGCAACGCTGTAACCCCTAACAACGCAGCAAGCCTAAAGTTACTGCGGAAGCGCGACTTCCCCTGAAAAAGCTTACAAAACAATCGTGATTGATCCACAGGCGACATATCATCCCAACCCTGCCGCACAGAGCCCTCCCGCTCCCGCCCAAGCAACACATCCTCCACCACAACCTCACCGCCTACGACCTCACCACCCTCCTCACTCCCTCCATCCCCCTCAGCACCCCCCACAGCCATGCCACCGAGCCTCTGCATACTCAGCAACAGCTGCTTACGTCTCCCCTCATGCATGGGGCAATCCCATAAGAAGTGCGCAAGGGACTCATTGACATCATCATGACAACAGAAGCAGCGAGGGGACATGCCACTGACCAACTTGCTGCGGTACAACCGAAGGCGGTTGTTGCAGCTGAGCAACCTTCTCCGAAGCAGATTATAATGCGCATCATCAAGGGCTACCCATCTTGGGAACTCCTTAGTTCCAAAGACTTGTCTTAGGATGACTCGCAGGCCATCAGTAAGATCGCTGCCTGCCTCTCGCTTGTCCCACATCAGTTGCTGCACCATCTTGACGTCCTGCTGAAGGGCCCACTTGTCCACAGTCGAACACCAACCCTCGAGGTCCTTCTCTGAGCTATTTAGGAGCTCCTGAAGCCCTTGTTGTAGATCCATTGAGTCCCTGATAGCGCCTTCGGCCTCCGCAGTCCAGTCGGATTTGACTTGAGATGCGATGACAGGAAATCGCTTCTCCGGTAGAACACGCAGCCGTCCATAGAACTTCAGTTGCGCCGCCCGCCGCAAACGCTCCGCACTGAAAGAGCGCGCCAGAAAGAGTGTAATCCACTTGCTTGTCTTAGGGCTGATGCCGAGAATCATCCTCATGGGGCGCAGCATTGCTGCCTCCAGCTTGGTGAGCTGCGATACGGGGGCACGCCAGACATCGAAGGCGTACTTCAGCTTGGCCCCCACAAGTTGATTCCAGCACATGAGACGATACCTAGCTTGTATCTCACCTGCACACCACAAAGAGTACCAACCTGCGGTGGCGACTTCAGTGACACGCGTAGCCCGCAGGGCCTGCTCCTTCCACTTCAGGTCGTCGGTGATAACCACTCCCAGGTACTTGTACTGACTGGTGACACAAAGTTTCTGGCCGCGAAACCACACCACGGGCTCACCTCGCTCCCTGATACTTGGTCGTTTCGCCTTGCTCGACGTGTAAATGGGCATGATTTCCGTCTTGCCGGGCTTCAAGTTGACTTCCAGCCGGTAATCTTCCGCGAACTTGGCCACAACATTGACCATCTTCTGGAGCTCGGTGCGACTGTGAGCGATGAGGGCCACGTCGTCCGCGTATAGAAGTGCCTTGATGTCGTTCAGCCGCTTCACATCCGTGATCTTGAGGGCACTCGCCAGCCGATCACACAGCTCATCCATAAAGACTTTGAAGAGTGTGGGAGAGAGAGGGGACCCCTGTTGGACGCCTACACCCTCCAGTACTTCGGGGGTGAGTGCTCCATCAACTAGCACTTGCGACGAAGTCTGCTCGTAGCACCTGCGTAGCGTGCGCCAGAACTTGCCCCTTACACCCAGCTTCCAGAGCCTCTCAAATAGGCCATCTCTCCAAACAGACGGGAAAGCCTTGCGTAGATCGACGAACAGGACATACGACTCCCGCTTCTGCTGCTGACGCCCCTTCAACCTCTGCCAAAGGGTAAAGACCTGATCCGTAGTGCGACGCCCCGGGCGGAAGCCTCCCTGCTCTGGACGTAGCTTATCCGGGCCATCCTCGAAGAGCGTTAGACGAGTAGCTAATAAGGACAGATACAGCTTACCAAGGCAACTAATAATCGAGATATCCCTCCAGTTGTCAGGATCCGTAGGATCCCCACCCTTGGGGATATTGACGATGATTCCCTTGCCCCAAGCTTTTGGAGTCCTCTCGGCTTCTCGAATCCAGTTGAAGTACTGCGTTAAGTAGCCATTGATGTAGGCGCCGCCATACTTGAGCATCTCGTTCTTCACTTTGTCCTCGCCACAAGCTTTGTGGTTATTCAGGGCACGTTGCCTTGCAAGGACCTCCTCTTGCGTGAACGGCTTGTCCAGCTCTTCGCAAGTGTCTTCACCTACTTCGTGCTCCTTCACAGCCCGGGCCACCTCATCTCTGAAGCGATCGTTCCAGTGGAACTGCCGCTTAGCTTCGGCTTCCTCCCACTCCAACGAGCCTGCTTCTGCACAGCACTCCACCACAACAGCCGCACTTGCCGGATTTTCCCGTGGCTTCACCGAATTTTTCCGAAATTCCTCCCACCGAGCGACCTTTTCCGGCAGCGTACACGCCAGTGAGCCATCCTCCCTTTGCACCGGCGCGGAGACCTTCGTTCTGCGTGCCCCGCCAAGCCGCTTCGCGAGTAGCCAAAAGCGCTTTGAGGATTGCTCGCGTTGACATTTGACCGCTTCTTCCTGCACTTGCTTGAAGGAGGCGGACTTCTTGGCCCGAGTTGCCTTCCGAATTTGCTTGCGGAGCCGTAGCCAATTCAGACGGGCTTCCGCATTCGATTCATCCCTCCTGTATGCTGCGTAGGCCTCCCGGCGCTGTTGAATGAGCTCCTTTAGCTCCCCGTCGAACCAATTGTTGGTGAAACGGGGTCGTATACATCTGGAGCCAAGGACCCGGTGCGCCGCCATTCGGAAGGACTGCGCCACTCGCTCGGTGACGTCATCTACCACCCGTTGGCTGTCGGCACCACCCGATAGGTCAAGCTCAGGCAGCTGATGCACTCCAAGCTTCTGTAGGCAATGCTGGAATACGTCATCGAACTTGTCGCGTAGATAATCCAGCGCTTGCTTCGCAGCGTGATCATTACCCGAGACACCAGTACCAATGAGCTTATCAACACGAAAGGACCTGTAAGGTTTCGCAGCCCGCGTTGGCCGGCGCTGGCCGCTCCACGTCAGTTCGGCCCATACTGCCTTGTGGTCCGTATCAAGATCATCTTCGCATACTCCGAACTTTGCTCCAGATGCCAAGCCAGGCGACGCGCAGATGTAATCGAGGAGGTGCTTGCCTGTGCCCATGCCGCGCTGCTCACGCCGGGACCACCAGTAGGACCCTTCCACTGGGCACGAGAAGCCGCTCAGATTTCGCAGTCCCGAAGCGACGAGGACAGCCGCGAGTCTCTTGCCGTTCTCCGAACGTACCGGTGCTCCCTTATGATCGACCTCCCCGTGCTGACCGACGATGCCCTCCTCTTTTCGGCTGCATGCCGGCCCGAGCTTCGCGTTGGCATCCGCCACCGTGACCACAAGACCTTTGGCTCCAAAAAAAGCTATAGCTGCCTGCCAGGCCGCATACGCCTCTGACGACTCTTCTTCCTGCGTTTCCTGGGGAAAGTAGCCGTTGCCCACATAGATATCCTGAGCGCCGGTAACACCCGAGGCGATACGCAGCCACACTTGCTGCCGGTGGTCGACGGGGGCTGACACCAGGTTGCAATACGGACCAAGGAAGTTAGCCACCGCGAATAGAACCCCACCCTTGCAGCGATTTTTCTCGCTGACCTCCGCAGGTTTTCCAAAAATCCGGAATCCATCCAGGCTGCATTTGGAAAGTTGCTTCTTGCCCATGCGGTGCTCCTGAGCCCCGATGACTAGCCAGCCCTCGTGCTTGTAGAATGATGCCCATTCCGCCGTGCCTACGTTGTCGTATCCCGTTTTACCCTGCCAGTTGTGACTCGCGACGAGTAGCTTGAAGCCGGTATCGAACTGCTTGGAGCGGTGCTTCTTGGCTCGTTTCCGGACCCGACGGCCGCGCTTGGCTTCCGCCCTCGTGCTGCCCCCCTCTGCAGGTGCTTGCGCAGGTTGGTCCCCCACTGCACTGGCCGCCGAATGCAGGGGCACCACATGCACATCAGCACACTCAGACACACACTTAGGTGCATCGGCAGCCAATTCCGAAGACACCACCTGCACATCATCGACACATTCTTCATGCAGAGGCAAGACGCGATATCCCGTCGCAGCTTCCTCCTTCCGGACCGCCGCTTCCCCACGCAGATGGATGCGAATAAGCCTTCGGACACGTTCCCTGTCCCTGAACCTGCGCCCAAGGGCCACATTGACCCCTCTGCCGAAGAATTTGAGATGTTTGAGTTGCTGCAACGCCGTCTGCCTGCTGTCATCGTCCTCGTAGACCAGCTCCAGGTGACGAAACATTCGCTGGCCTTGCCACTCCATTACCGGGACCACCAGACCAAGACCGCTCATTTTGGAGGCGATCTCCTGTAGATTGGCGCGTTCTGAGAGCCCCCAGACAATCAGATTACGCCCGTCCTTGTCGTACCGATCTACCCGCCGGTACCGTCGAGGCGGCGGTGCCATCTGCCATATAGCGCCGCTCGCCTTATGTTGAAGCGCCGACCCGTGTGCCAGGTTTGGGGAGGAAGGATGAGGCGCAGCTAAGATAGCCTCTCCACGTGGTTCAGGAATTCCGTCATATACGCGAGCCCTCATCCTCCCATCCTGGGACATCGGGCCAGAGCCCGTCGAAGAGGCATTCCCACGGGGATTGTCCAGGTCTTCGGCGATTCTACCTTGTCCCATAAGGGCCACAGTGGTAGCTCCGTGCTTCGCGTATTTGTAATCCATTGAGAGTAGTAAACGGCCAATGTCGCTGGCCATCACCGCCGCGCCTCTTTACGCCGAGGAAAGCGCCCGTCCATGCAAATAGCATCGGCGGTATCTGCAACACACACTACACGCATTTCCGCCGGTGTCACTGGACGCGGCAACTGGACGCTGCCGCGTCGCCAGAACCTGCCTCACCTACACACACTCTCCATCGCATCGCCAACGCCTCTACTCTCATGCCTTATGGACTTTCAGCTGCTCCTAACAATACACATCATGAGGTACGGGTGTCCCCGAGTGGAGCCAGATCGGACGGCGTGCCGCTGAAACTCCTTCCCCCACGTGGGTATAGAAGGCGCGAACCTAGCGGTACCTATAGGGTCTTACAGACAAGTATAGTAATCCCAGCCGAAGCTGCTCAGTTAGAAATGCAACGGTGGAGGGTGTGAATGCATGGGGCAAGGCACGGCAACGCAGCAAGGCACTGGCAAGGCATTGGGACCGACTGAAGCCCCTCTCCAACGTGCGCTCATCATGTGTTCCAGTTAGGCAACCCCGAAGAAGCGAAGATAGGGAGGAGACAAAACCCAGATAGGATGAAGATAGGATTAACATGAAGCCGAAATGGAGCCGAGTTGGAACAGGTCAACTCAGCCCCATCTCGGCTCAATGTGAATCCTATCTTCAATCGGTACTGTTTCCTCCGAATGCTCACCTCAACAAGATCACCAAACCGGAACTGGAAGCCCCCAGGCATTTACTCGGCAGGAAATTCGGCGAAAATGGGCTAACCAGGAAACCAGACCCAAACCAACAGCCAAGAAAAACGAGCCAACCAACAATCCAACAGACAACCCCACAACCTGCCTGGCCGAACCCCTACCGAGTAAATGCCCAGTTGAGAGTTGCGCATATCCCGGTGACCGCCCTCCCCAAGCGGTCACCTTCGTGGGAAGAGGCCCAACCACCTCCTCTTCCCATGGAGTGCCATCTTGTGCACCCCTCCAGAATAATAATAATAATAATAATAATAGACTTATCAGTCAATTGGCCTTTGATCCTGTCGGACATGTGCCTCCATTGGTAGCACGGGACCGTTCGGTGACGCGGCTCCGCTCCAAAGACTCGACTGGCAGTGCAATGTGCAAATGAGCGTGCTGTGCATGTGCAAGTGGGTGCAAGGAGTGAGAGGAGTTATCTGCCGAGAAGAAGTCCGCGACGCTGCGCTGACCTCCACCTACAACAGATCTAGCCAGACATTCTACCTGACTAGGCCTTCGCCTCCTTCTACCCACCTCCTGAACGACCGTGAGGTCGATCACCTCCTCCTCCTCCGCCCCCTCTGCCTCCCTGGTCTGCGCCTCCAACTCCTCCCACTCCTTCCAGATGGTGGCAACAAACCTTCCTAACTCCTCCTCCACCTCGTCTGGGACAGGGATAAACAAAACGCCGAGCATCGCCGCCATCTTTTCATCCTCCCCCTTCAGCCATTCCTCTTTGAAGAGCCTCATCTCCTCCTCTGCCTCCCGCAGTTCCCTGTGATAAAGCCCTCCTCGATTCAGCATGAGGGGCTGCCGGGCTTGCGCCTCATCGATAAACTTAAACAGTGCCTCACGAGAGCTCGCAAACGTTGGGCAATGCAGCAGGAAGTGACGTAACGACTCGTTAACCTCAGTGCCACACAAGGCGAAACAGCTTGAGCAGTCCGGCGAGCATGAGCCAAATTTGGATCGGTAGAGGCGAAGGCGATTGTTGCAGCTCAACAATCGCCTTCTGATAAGGTTGTGACTTCCCCCCTCCAGCGCCCGCCAACGTGGGAAAGCAGAGCGGGAAGACATCTGGCTAAGCAGCACCCTAAGCCCATCAGAGGGCTTAGCCTGCCGCTCCCAGCCAGCTACTTCCTGCCGGACAGACCATTGCTTTACCACCTCGTTCCAGTTCGCCAGAGCGGCCCGCCAGTCCTTATCATCTACCGTGCCATCTTCGTTCACGACCCGCTTGAGCGCATCCAAGCCCTCCCGCAGCCTGTGATCTGCTAAGATCAAATTTTCCGTATCTTCCTTCCATTTGCACCGACCCGTGTTGTAAAGCCTGCGTGTTAGCGCTGTGTTGCCCAGTAACTCGATGCGCCCTAGGAACCGAAGCCGGGCCGCCTTGGCAAGGATGCTAAAACTCGGCGTGCGGCCTAAACCCCTGGTGATGCAGCCGCTTGTGCGCGTACCAACACCCAAGATGACCCGCAGGGGCGCTACCAACGCGCCCTCCAGCTTACTCAGCTTGTTGGCGCCCGGCAGATCCCAAAAAGCCGATGCGTAAAGCAACTTTGCGCCAACCATTTGCTGCCAATTCATCAGCCGAAGACGCGCTGGAACTTCATGGGCAATCCAGAGGGGGTAGCAGGCAGCCGTTCCCGCTACAGTGATTTCCGCCGCCCGCTTCGCTTGCGGTTTATCGGAGAGGGTGTCCGTGAGCAGAACTCCCAGGTATATGTAGTGGTCGGTGACGTTGAGAACCTTGCCCCGGAACCTCACGCATGGGGGCGACTTTTTTGACTTGGCGTGCCCGTATATCGGCATGACTTCCGTCTTGCCCGGTTTCAGGTTGATTTCAAGCCGATAGTCCTCCACGAATGTCGCCACGACATTTACAATCTGTTGAAGCTCCGTGACACTATGCGCAATTACCGCAACGTCGTCGGCGTAAAGCAGGGTCCGTATGTCTTCGATGCGGTTGAGGTCCTCGATCTCCAACTCTTTCGCGATTCGGACCGTTAGCTCATCCATGAAGAGGTTGAACAGCGACGGTGACAACGGCGACCCTTGCTGAACTCCCATCTCTTCCAGCACTTCACCAGTGAGTTCGCCATCGACTAGCACTCGCGATGACGTTCTTCGGTAAAAACGCCGCAGAATGCGATAGAACTTGCCCTGTACCCCCATCTGGGTTAGCCTCTGAAACAACCCGGCCCGCCAAACCGTAGGAAATGCCTTTCTCAGATCCACGAACAAAACGAAAGAACGGAGGCCAGCTTGTTGTCTAAGGCGCAGACGCTCCTTAAGGACAAAAATCTGGTCCCCCGTACTACGTTTTGGCCGGAACCCACCCTGCTCTGGGCGAAGCCTGCCCGGCTGATCGATGAAAGCCGTAAGCCTCGCCGCCATAAGGGACAGATACATCTTACCCAGACAGCTCAGAATCGCGATGTCTCTCCAATTTTCCGGATCGGTTGGGTCGCCTCCTTTTGGGATGTTGACGATAATCGCTTTGCCCCAGTCGCTGGGGGTGTATTCGCACGATTTCAACCAGTTGAAGAAGCGCACCAGAAAGCTCACAATCCGCGTGCCTCCGTACTTGAGCATCTCGTTCTTGATCTTATCCGGTGAGCACGCTTTGTGATTCTGGAGATTTTCCTGGCAGAGCTCCACTTCCTTCTCGGTGTAATCATAGTCCAGCGGGCCCGTCTCAGTCCGGATCTCCTCGGCTTGCGCCATGGCCTCGAATTGGTCGCGCAGGTTGTCGTTATACTGGAAGGTTTCGCGGGCCTTCCGCTCGGGCTCAATCCGCGCTGCTTCCTCATCAGAACCGACTTCCTCTACACATGCATCCTCCAAAAACTGGTTTTCTTTGGGGACCACCATACGTCGGCGGTATTCTTCCCATTCTTGTAGTTTTTCCCGGAGTGTGCATGCCAGAGTGCCATCGGGCTTCCGAACAGGAGCAGAAGCGTTCGACCGCCGAACCCCGCCCAAACGCTTTGACAGCTTCCAGTACGTGGCCATGGTAGCGCTCCTGAAGTTGGCAGCGGTGTCATTCTGGACCCGCTTCCACGCTTGCTCCTTCTTCTCCTTGCATAACCTTCTGACCGCCTTCCTCGCTTCTTTATATCTTTGCCAGGCCTCTCGGTTGGCCTCATTCCTTCGCCAGAGGCCGTATGCCTCTCTCCGTCGCGCAATCGCTTCCCTAAGACTCTCATCAAACCATGCATTAGTAAACCCTGGCCTAATCACCCGAACTCCCAAGACCTTCACGGCTGCGCCCGTGAAAGCTCGGACCACTAAGCTAGCGACCCTATCTACCTCCTGCTGAAGCTCATCCGGGTCCTCCACTGCTGATAGATCTGGGAGGCCATCTGGCAACAGCCCCGATATACCAGCTGCAAAGGTCTCGTCGTACTTCAACCTAAGCTTAGACAGCTCACTCTCCTTACCCTCAACTACCCTGCCTATCAAGCGCTCTGCCTTGAATGCTTTGTACCTCTTTACCTGCTTTTTGGGGGGTGGCTGTCCCCCCCAGACCAGTTCCGCCCACACAGCTTTGTGGTCGGTATCAAGGTCTACCTCGTCGACGCCGAAGCTTGCCTCCTCCGCCAGCTCGGAAGAGACGCAGATGTAATCCAGTAGATGCCTTCGTCCACCTACATTTTCTTGCCTAGACCACCAATATTTGTCCCCCCGTGGTTGCGAAAACCCACTGAGATTGCGCAACCCCGTGGCAACAAGCATCGCAGCCAGCAACTCACCATTCTCACTCCTAACCCCTCTACCCCTCCCATCTATCTCGCCAAAGAGGCCCACCACTCCCTCCTCCCGCGCTATTCTGGCGGGCCCCAGCTTAGCATTAGCATCACCAACCGTAACCACATGACCTTTGGTGGCGAAGTAGGAGACGGCCGCCTGCCACGCCTCATAGGCTGCAATAGATTCCACTCGTTGATTTTCTTGGGGGAAGTAGCCGTTGCCGACGAACACATCCGACGCCGTCGCGCTCCCAGACGACAGCCTCACCCACAATT
This sequence comes from Paulinella micropora, assembly GCA_019918135.1. Taxonomy (NCBI): domain Eukaryota; phylum Cercozoa; class Imbricatea; order Euglyphida; family Paulinellidae; genus Paulinella; species Paulinella micropora. The sequence goes on from WBZZ01003389.1 coordinate 188,808, forward strand.
GCTGTGGGTGTGGAACAGGCGCCTGTACAATGGTAGCGCACGGTGCCAGATAGTTGGCCACCAACGTCAAGACTCCCCCCAAGAGACGCGAGCCCGCACCAGTTGCAGCCGCTTTGCCGAGGACTGCGAAGCCGTCGACTTGGAGCTTCTCCACCTTCTGCGACGATAGGTTGTGCTCCTGGACTCCGACGATCACCCAGCCTCGCTCCTTGTAGTGCTCCGGCCATTCCCCAAAGCCTGGGCTATCCGCACCCACTTTGCCTTGCCAATTATGTGAGGCCACCCTCAGTGGGAAGCCTTTCACAAATTGGGAAGAACGAAGCTGATGCCGATGCCTGCGCTTCGGTTGAGCCCGCCTGGAGCCCTCCGCCACCCTCCACGGCCCATCCTGCACCCTCCGCCCCAGCTCCTCCAGCTCCCGCATCCCGCCCCACTCCGCCAAGGGAGATTCACCGCTTGAGGCTTCGCCCTGGGGCTCGTCGACTTCCACGTCGAGCACCCAGTAGCCAAACCCCTGCTTGCGAAGCTCCCTCTGCATCTCTACATACTGGGCACCCCCCCGTGCAGCCCGCTGCTTCTCTCTTTCCCGGAAAGTCCTACCCGTCGCAACGTGAACCTTTCCCGTGAAGAACTTACGCTCCCGCAGCAGCCGCACCATCTTCTCCGCCTCCTCACAAGACGCACATTTAATCCGCAAATGTCGCCCACTACCTCTGCCCGCGAATTCCACCTCGACTTCCCCGAGACCGAGAATTCGGAGCTCTCGCGCCATGACCACTGTCTGAGAGACATGCGATAGCCCCCATACTATGCAACATCTCTTATCCAGCTCATTTCGTACCTTCCTCCGCCACCTCCTCGGTGGCGGTACCGCTTGCCACACGCCGTGACCAGACCTTTCCGGACGTGACTTCTCTTCCGAGGTTGGGGAGGGTGATCGAGATGCAGCAGGATTGCTGGCTCTACGTGATTCAGGTTGCCCGTCAGGTACGCGAGCACTCGACCACCCCACCCCGGCCGAGTAGCCATCGCCACCCGCAGGCGCACTCCCACGGGGAACGTCTAAACCTGAAGGATTACCGCCTTGACCCATAGGGCCAGCACTAGCGGCCGCGCTCTTCGCATAAGAACCTGACATAAGTGGTATGGGACCCCGGTGCCGCATTGATCGAGTTGTAAACTCGATAAATGAGGACCCAGGTGGGGTTATTTAAAGCTCAACCCTTAAAAAGCATACGTGTACGTATGTATAGGAATACACACAAACACTCACCTGCATCCGTAACCAGGCACGAGGCAGGACACGCTGTGCATCATCGAGGTAGGTGTCGTGGCAAACCACCCTGCGTCCGATAAACGCTGCAAGTGAGTCATCTACCGAGAGCACAGAGTGACAGGCCCGTGCACGTGTACCCACCACCCCATAACCCTCCGCCAGAGCAACCCCATGGCATCCGCAGGATGAGCACGAAGAGTGCTGAGAGAGAGGGTGAGCCAGGAGCCCCGCTCCGGTCCGTCGTTACTTTGGTCATTTAGTCGTTTCAAGGCTTGTGGTAAGGTGTAGGGCCTCTCGCCTTCGTACAAACTCCGACCGACAGTAGTTTGGTTGACCATCCTTCGCGGTGACCCTCTGAACACAACCCCCTCCCCCAGTGCCCACCCCTTGTGATTCCAGAGGCCACCCCGAGCCAAGAGCCATGAGTATGATGAGCAACTCACATGAGTTACTCTCAGTAATTGGGACCCGTCTCATAAATCAATGGAACGCTTATCGTGCGCCCCTCATAGGCTCAGCCCGCCCATGTGAAAGCTAGGCCTCGCCCAAAGCAAAGCAAAGCAACAACAACAACAACAACAACAACAAAAAAAAAAAAAAAAAAAAAAAAAAAAAAAAAAAAAAGAGAGAGAGAGAGAGAGAGAGAGAGAGAGCGCGAGAGCGAGGCCGCCGTGGCTCGCCCGCAATCCAGCTGGGTGCACCTCGTCACAACCACTCATCGGCGTGAGCTCATAGCTGTGTGCGACATAGGTACAAGAGCAAGAGGAGAAACAGTGTGCCAGCGTGGATGTGTGGGTGAGGCAGTGCGGTGAGGCAAAGCAGCGATGCCAGTCGAATCCCTGGAGACGGAACCTAGCATCAAAAACATCGTATAAGTCTACCCCAGGCCTCCATCCACCGAGTGGTGAGCTCGATAAAAGAAGACCCGAGTGGGGTTATTTAAAGCTCAACCCTTAAAAAAGCATAAACATGTACGCCGCCAGGAACCCAACAACAATAACATAGCAGCCAGGAACCCAACAACAATAACATAGCAGCCAGGAACCCAACAACAATAACATAGCAGCCAGGAACCCAACAACAATAACATAGCAGCCAGGAACCCAACAACAATAACATAGCTTCTGTAACCAGCCTTCAGGAACCCGCCTCAGTTACCCGCCCCCGTAACCAGGCCAGAGACGTGACGTACTATGCATCATTGAGGTGTCGTGGCAAGCCACCCTGCGTCCGATAGAAGCTACAAAAGAGTCATCTACCGAGAACACTAAGTGACAGGCCCGGTCACATGCACCCAACACGTCCCGACCCTCCGCCAGAGCATCCCCATGGCATCCGCAAAGTGAGCACGAGGGGTTCTGGGAGAGAGGGTGAGTCAGGAGCCCCGCGTCCAGGCAGTCGCTACTGTGGCAGTTGAGTGATTTCAAGGCTTGTGGAAATGTGTGGAGCCTGTCGCCTTCATACCCACTCATACCGACAGTAGTTTAGTTAACCAACCTGTCCAGTGACCCACTGAGCCCAACCCCCTCCCTCAGATAACCCCCACCCCCCGCACCCCGAGTGATACCAGAGGCCACCCCGAGCCAAGAGCCGTGAGCGTGGTGAGAGAGCTTCTCTCAGTAAAAGTTTCCGTCTCATGAATCAGTGGAGCACTGATTATGTACCCCTCATAACAAGCTGCCAACGGCCCCAACCCCGCCGTGTGGCGGTGACACCCAACCATGTATTGGTGCCCCCCAAAATAATAATAATAATAATAATAATGATAATATAATAGTGCTTCTCTGTCAATAGCTGATGCATTTCTGCACATGCGCCTCCATCGTCTCACCCGTGAGGGGAGTACGAAGAATTGACGATAAGCTCTAATGACGCCCCCGCAAGGGCAGTTCCAACACTTCCAGACGGGCCGGTATGTTCAATGAAAATACTGGTCCAGAAATAGACCGGTATGTTCAATGAAAATACTGGTGGCACCGACGGGAATCGAACTGGCGACAGGGCCCAGATGGTAGAACTTGACCACTGGGCTATCACGGTGTCCAATAATGATAATATAATAATAATAATAATAATAATAATAATAATAATAATAATAATAATAATAATAAATAATAAATAATAGTGTATCTCCTGCCAATTGCTGAGCCAAAAGGCCATGTGCATCCAGTCCTCCATTCCATAAGGAAAGTCTCCACACCAATCGGTGGAATAAAGGAAGTGACGGCATAGAACATTACTCTAGGAGCTTTATACCAATCAGCCCATGGAAAGGACCGATGGCCTATGTACTCCCTAAATAATAAATAATAATAATAATAATAATAATAATAATAATAATAATAATATTAATAATAATAATGATAATAATAATAATAATAATAATAATAGTAGTAGTAGTAGTAGTAGTAGTAGTA
>WBZZ01003389.1:202500-205000 GCA_019918135.1 Paulinella micropora
GGATCGTTGAGGCCTCATAAAAGATCTTTAACTCCGCCATGCTGGTTGGTAGCCCAGGACCCAGTTGTTTGCCAAATTGTCATGGATGGGGTTTTGAAGCAGTTCTAGCCGCCATGCTTGGTGTATGCACTTGCACATTCGGTGACGTTTTGCAAGAGGTTACTGGAACTGCGGAGTAACCTTGGCTTAGTGCGGTCTTGCCCTCAGGAGCTCCATCGGTGGCCTTGCTTACCAGTCGAGAGACTTGGGGATTGGAGGACCTCGAACAAGGGTATTGGAGGCTTATGTCCGGACACGGATCGTGCCATGCAGCTGCATCAGTACGCCTTAGAGAAACATTATTATTATTATTATTATTATTATTATTATTATTATTATTATTATTATTATTATCATTTACTATTATTTATTATTCAGATATAGTAAATCTGCCTTCGAGTGTTGACTGTGACATATTTGAGGGAAATCCCGATGAAAAAACCTAGTCACACTTGCTAAACAGAGTTCCAGCCCAATGGCCTCAAGGCGTTAAACTGTGACGCCAACTCATAACCCTTTGGTGGTAGATGCTGGGGAGGAGGGTCGTTGCGCGCGTAAAAGATCTTAAACTCCGCATATGCTGGTTGATAGCCCAGGACCCAGCAGACACCAGATTGTTATGGGTGGGGTTTCGAGGCAGCTCTAGCAACCGCGCTTGGTGTATGCACTTGCACATTCGGTGACGTCTTGCAAGAGGTTGCTGGGACTGCGGAATAACCTCGGCTTAGTGCAGTCTTGCCCTCAGGAGCTCCATCGGTGGCCCCGATCATCAGGCGAGAGACTGACACGGGGGGGTGGAGGACCTCGAACAAGGGTATTGGAGGCTTATGTCCGTTGAGGATATGCCATTAGCTGCATCAGTACGCCTCAGATATAGTATTATTTATTACTATTATTATTATTATTATTATTATTATTATTATTATTATTATTATTATTATTATTATTATTATTATTATTACTATCATTATCATTATCGTTATCATTATCATTATCATGATCATGGTCATGATCATCATCATAATTAGGGGTGATAATCTTCAACGCGACGGAGGTCACCATGGCAAGATGGGGCCACGAGTCATACGATGGTTACACCAACACACCATCTATCTATCTATCTATCTATCTATCTATCTATCTATCTATCTATCTATCTATGTTTCTATCTATTTATTTATCTCTCTATCTATCTATCTACCCATCTGTCTGTCTATCTATCTATCTAATCCTTCTATTCTGTCCATCTCTCTTTCCATCTATCTGCCTAACAAGATGCGCATGTCCTCACACATTCGCACGAGACGCGCAGCAGACGCATCCACTTGGGGTGAAGTTGTTATCCCTGTCCACGTGTGCGGGAGGGGGTGAAGCTGCTATCTAACAGGCTGCAGAAGGACAGATACGTTCTAAGTAGTAAAAAGGCAAGCTGGCAGGTTGTGTAGTGCGTAGGGCTGCACTAGCTGTCCTGGAGCCCTAAGCCTAACTTCACGTGAGCTGGCAGGTTGTGGCGTGGTGGTGCGTAGGGCTGCACTACCTGTCCTGCTGTCCTAAGCCTAACTTCACTTGACCTGGCAGGTTGTGGCGTGGTGGTGCGCAGGGCTGCACTAGCTGTCCTGGAGCCCTAAGCCTAACTTCACTTAGCTGGCAGCTTGTGGCGTGGTGGTGCGTAGGGCCGCACTACCTGTCCTAACTTCACTTGAGCTGGCAGGTTGTGGCGTGGTGAGCTGGCAGGTTGTGGCGTGGTGGTGCGTAGGGCTGCACTACCTCTCCTGGGGCCGTGGCGCCGTCTCCTTCCACGTAGCGGAGGTTCATACACAGCTGTCCACCTGTCTACTTACTTATTTGCCTATCTGAATGTGCAGCCGGGGCTCCGTCTCCTTGCATGTGGCACAGCCCAATAGATATCTACCTACCTATCTAACTCCTTACCTCACAGCTCAATAGATATCTACCTACCTTTCTAACTCCTTTACCTTACCTGCTGTTGACCATCTCTAACACAAGACACAGCGAGACACGGAAGGTTCAAGGGTATTTCCCCTTTTGAGGCCATCTTCAAGAAGAAACCGCTAATGTCACACCTAAACCCATTGGTTGTGCTGCTATCATGAAGGTGGAGAGTCAGAAGGGAGAGCCCAAGGGTGTGCCTGTCATATTTCTAGGGTACGAATCAACCACAGGATACTACAGAGTGTATGATCCTATATCTACCTATCTGCCTACCTATCTACCTACCTATCTATCTACATATCTACCTAACTGCCTGCCTACCTATTCGATGTTCATGCTGGACCGGGTGTTCCCCAACTGCCCCAACGAAAAACCTCTTGAGCTCATCAGTGAAGAAAAAGTCAAAATGTCTATCAACCTACCTACCTACCTACCTACCTACCTACCTATGTACAGTTCATGCTTAATGGGTTGTTTTCCAACTGCCCGAGCGACAAGCCTCTCGAAC
>WBZZ01003389.1:207500-222500 GCA_019918135.1 Paulinella micropora
AGAGAGAGGGGGGGGGGGGGGGGGGGGGGGGGGGGGGGGGAGGCGACTAGTGATACATACATACATTCATACATAAGCAAATGCATACATACATACATACATGCATGCATACATACACATGCATGCATATATGCATGCATACATACATACATAGATATGTGGGCCAGCTGTGGTAGGGATGCATCAGTTAAGACTTTTCTCATATACATACATACATACATACATACATACATACATACATACAAAAGTACATATATACATATATACATACATACATACATACATACATACATACATACATACATACACACACGTGCCCCGTCGATTTCCTAGCACAGATCACGCTCGATCTATATATATATATATATATATATATATATATATATATATATATATATATATATATATATATATATATATATATATATATATATATATATATATATATGTATATATATATGTATATATATATTATATATATATGTATATATATATACATATATATATACATACATATATATATTAGTAATCACAGACACTGAAAAACATACCCTATTAGTTACAGCTTTAGGTAATATGACTAATAGCATGAAATGTACGAGTATTAGAAAAAAATGAAAGCGACAGAGGGACATATTTCCGTTTTTCTTCTTCTTACAGTCGAATGTAATTTTTGGACATGTAATGTATTCCTGGTTGTAGAACCAAATGTGAACAAGAAAAAGAGAAAAACAGTATTCCTGGTTGTAACCAAATGTGAACAAGAAAAAGAGAAAAACAAGGAAGTAAGTAATGATCACAAAAACTTCATAGATTTCGCAGTGTCTATTCTTATTATACTTCACACATTATCAGCCTCTGATCATACTAACTCTGAATAGATTTTTTCCTTGGACTTTACTACTTTGTGCTAAGTGGGTCCCTGACCTGTGAATGTTCTGCCTCGTGTTATTTGTTGGCTTAATTATTATTAATAGATTCGCAGCTGGCTCGTGCCTAAAATGTCTCTCCTGTAATTACCACTTTTATTAACACAATGGTTGTGCACAATGTTGGGAGAGCAGTTGGAGACAAAAAAAGAAGAAAAAAGCGTTCCAGACGGACAGACAGACAGACAGACAGAGGAATTTCACTCTGGAGTTATTCCCTGCGGGCGAATATAACGAGACATCATTCTCATCTTTTGAGGACTGTGCCACGGTTTGGTTGTACTAAGTTACCGACTTTTTCTACCGCAGGCTCAAAAATTCCCCACCCATGCTTTTTCTCTCGATACCCGTGTTTGCTCAGAAACATGATTGAAAGTTCAGACTCTCAAGTTTGAACTTGAAACTGTGGAAAATTTCCATCAGTACCCCGTTGTTTTTATTAGCGACTCCAGATCAAGTTGTTACAATAGTATATACGATATTTAATAACCGATAACTCAGTGTCCTAACGATGATATGAAGACTGGCTCAGAGAAATACCTAAAGTGATACGGTAGCCGGGGACTCCGAGTCGGACTCCGTAATCACCAGACCAAGGATAACTTCTCCGACAGACCGGAACGGTAAGGCCGTAGTAGTCACTATGATTGCGGCGGTCCATTACTATACTACGTGACCGGCCGGGGCTCAAGGTGTGCCGGCATCATAGTAAACGGCTGTAACTTGCCAGCCTCAGGCAGTCACCCGACCGTTTAGCTTGTTCAAACTGCAGTGTCACATGCTGACTCAATCGTGATGCTGGCAATGACAGAGACTCAGTAGTAGAGGCTACGAAAAGCAAACTAGCCTCTCATTACGCGGAAAAAACTGTGCCGCCGATAATTTATCTTTTTTATTTCCACTGAATGACTTTTAATCATGAACACGGAGGCTTGCCTATTAATATATATATCATTTAAAAGGCTACTATCGGTAGTAACCCTGCCTCCTTTTACTTTACTAGCTCATCGGTGTACAAGCAAATAGTATTAACTTTAATAATATAAACTGACATGTGGAAAATTAATACACCGTAAGTTGACTGTCCACAAGTTATCAATGTCAAAAATAACTACTATCGGTCAGGTCAACAACAAAATTATATTGGCCGAGACCACTTCAAGTACTAAATATCATCATGATTGAAAAAATGAGCAGTTAGACTTTCAAGTTTCGTTTTATTTATTAAAAGGCAAGAGGCGACCAGCTATCTAAGTTGACAGCCTGACCCTCTGACTTACTAGCTACTGTATATTGTATTCAAGTCATATTCAGCTCTTTGTCGCTTCTCAGCGTGTTACAGCTATGAGCTCCAAGTGTCCTACCGAAAGCCCGGGCCTGGAGCTAAAACAAAAGCAAATTCCCCGTAAAGGGAAAAAGCAACAAAAACAAGGACACGCAACCGAGGGAGCCGCAAGCAAGATGACAAACTTGCGGAGGCTAAGTGGGCTAAAAATCCCATCTCCAAAAAAGCAATCAAATAAGAAACAAAACATGGGAGGATTCCAAAGCAACTACAACCAACAAGGAGGCAAAAAATCATCTGCTCTGCATCCGGCGAACTTTCAAGTGGAGTTAGATGACTTCAATGCTACTACTAGCTTGTTTTGGAGGGTTCACATAAATGTCAATTACGTCATAGAGATGAATGTCATTCCGCAGAAGTGGGAAAAGCGAACAAGCAGCGGTTTGTTCTCGCTAGCTGGCGGTAGGGTGGATCGTCTCGTTTACGCAATTGGTCTGGTGGACCCAAAACTGGCAAAATTGCTTCAACAGTTGCCGAAAGGTTACAATTATGCCAACCTTTTTGGGAAGGTCCGCTATGCGATCACACCAGTGGTCTATTGCTTTAGTCGCTTCGTAGAAATAACTAAGCAGGCGGTGATGGATGGCGTCGGGCTCAGGAACCGAGATTTCCTTGACTCTGAGAGGCAGGCTCGAAATTTCCAATCCAAGGGGTCTCTTCTCTTGTTCTCGATTACATCGAAGAGTTGATCTCAAACCAAGAGTTCCCAAATCCATATTCCAGAGGGGATTCGGAGAGCAACGCCGTGTTGGCCAAACTAGGTTTGGACACAGAAGCAATGAGCGACCGGATTCGTTTAGCTTTCCGCACCATTCTCGACAAGACCAAGACTTTCTTCGAAACTTTCGACATGGTGTTGCCAGATTATCATCAAGTTCCAATCTCAGTAGCTCCCGAAGAAGAAAAGGAGATCGACGGAGCCAAGTTCATCGAACTAGCAATCGCTAAGATGGATGAATTACAAGCAAGCATTGCTCTGCTCGAAGAGAAAACATCAGTCAAAGACACGATGACTGCACCAATCTCGGAACAGCTGGTTCGCAAACAAACCAAAGATGACGATAACGATAACTCGTCTGAGTCTGCGTCGACGTCGGAGCCAGAGTCGGAGACATCTGCGACTGCATCTTCTACTCCAAACAAAACAGGAATTTGACAGAAACGAAATTCAACAGCAGAGCTGTCTCCGCCACAATCAGCGAAAAAAGCTAAGGCAGGTAGCAAGACTCCAACAACTGTCACATCCTCACCGAAGCGGCAATCCAGAGCCGCGGCTAAGAAAAACACTTAGGGAGACTGGGGAGACTTGACGCAGTGCGTTACTAGACTTTATGCACTGTGCAGGCGAGTACGAAGAATCTACCCAAGACTTGCCTACCCCTCTCAAGAAGGCCTTAACTCCAGTAGAAGTACTAGTGGAAAAAATGACAAACGATGTAGCAATAGCGTTTGCACCTCTAGCAAATCTCTGGTAAATATCCTTCTTAGAAAAGCAAATTTCTACTGCATTAAAATTAAATCGCTTGCAACAACTTCGCACGGTAGAATAATATGGAAAGTATTCCGGTTGTCTATGATGGTACAACACTTTCTGACAATGGCATCCATACCGGTGACGAATTCGAAATGGATAAATGCTAAGCTGACGATGATAATTCTATTCCGAACGTTGACAGCTTACATTCTTTTGATTTTCTTGATCAACCGGGTAATAATCATGGAGCAAACGTTTGTTGTCTACTACATTTACTCACCACTAACAAGTTTAGATTACGTAGGTGAGACGTCAAACTTCTTGTCTAGAATGAAACAGGAATTCAGACAAATGCGAGCATGGAAACATTCTAAATCCAGCTCTCAACTCAGACCAGCAACTGTCAATAATGGCCGGTCAGTTTGGCTATGAACATTTTATTTCAGTACCCATGTTGAACCTGGGCAAACTACCTCACAAAACAAAAGGTGAGAAGCTCCATTCAAAGTCAATTCGGGTGCAACCAGAAAAGTCTTTTATTCAATGGCTAACACCAAAAATGAATAAAAACGACCAGCTTACATGCAACACTTCAAAGCAAACAAGACATACAAGCCACACACTTCGCAGTCTCTCCCAATACGAGAACGCAAAAAGGCAAAATCATGTGTGTGCGGGCGCAAGGCTGCTCAATGTTGCTTAAAGTTATGCTGGATGCTCGATGGATTGCACAATCGTATTGCCAATCTAACTTTATGGGTGGGGTGTAACGGTATCACTCAACACTTTTCTCCCTCTTTGACCTCCCTTCTTGATCACTATGACAATAATGACAAGATCATGGTGACAAGATATGGAAAAGGAGGAGATAAAACAGATTCTGATTATATGAACAGGGTGTACCGCAACACAAAACTATATGAGCCAAATGAACGAGCACAACAAACACAACGACAGTCACACTCGTCTCTAAATTGGACTGGGGCATATTGTCGTTTATCCTCCTCTCTAGCCAAAGATGTATTATTATTAAATAGACAACCATTGGCCTTGCGAATTGACTCAAGAGGAGCAGTTCTTGACAAGGCAGTCAATGTCGAAAAGCTTTGGTATCAGCCCAAAGCATGGGAACGTGATATGAAGAAAGCAACCAGACAGCAGGCAATACACGTATGGGCACAGACTCAACAAATGCCTCAATGGAAAATCAAAGAAACTTGAATTGCGTCTATTGTCAGATCTCGACTTCTACGTTACCAAGAGATCCTCAAGAGCTCCAACTATACTATGAAAATGCTGTTCATAGAACACCTACCCAGAAAAGAGCTCAAGGCAATACCAGCAATCATTCTGCAACACGTCACCATGCCACAACAAACACGGATGTCTGTACTATCACTTGCAAAGATAGTACAAAAGAACTCACCATCTATTGCGAAAACTTTAATAAACATTCACATGTGGATTGACGGCTTTGACGTTCAGTTTTTCGAACAACCAAAATGCTCCCCACTTTGCAAAAATGGCAAGCATTTCAGTTCGAGACTGAAAGACATGGAAGGGGAGATGGGAATGGTAGGTAGACTACACGCATCCGCAATTGCCTCTCTCGACTGTGACAATGCGCAAAAAGAATTCTGGGTCGGTGTCAAAAAGTATGTTGCCCAAATTTCTGACATCATTTTTGGTAAAAGGCCAAGTCAGGCTGATGGTCGGACCGACCGTTCCAAATTGACTTTTCAGTGACAAAAATCAGCAACAAGATGCACAGATTCAGCAGAAAAACATGCATTGTTCACGATGATGCAATCCATGGGAACAACAAAAACTGCAGGCAATATCATTTTACAAAATTTGCAAAGTTTATGGGATAAAAACCAGCGAAATTTCGGAAAGCATACTGCAAACAAAAACCAAAGAATAAGTTGGAATACTTTACAATCAGTGAAAAATTACATCGAAAAGAACAAACTGGTTGTAAAGGACCTAGCAAAAACAAAAACCAATTATGGGTAGCATGCCCTGTTATGCTTTGGCAGAGGTTGAAACAAGAAGTGGTAGAATCCCCGTGTTTCAAAGCAGTCAGCATGACAGAACAGCAGATATTACGTAAGTACAGACACGAATACAATAAAAGAAATCTCGGTCGCTTTGCTCCGTTAAATAAGAAAGGAGAAATTAACAAAGTTATGGCTTCTCCAAAGGACAAAGATCCGGAAAACAGAACACGTTTAATTTGTATTCAGTCTCGCTCACAAGGTCGAAAAACACTAAAATACGCGGCCAAAACCTTAAACTTTCGCATAATGCAAGTCACAAAATACGTGCCAAACTTCAATCTCAATAAGCTTTCATATCTCAAAGGAAAAATGAAGAAAGCCCATACTTTGTTTCAAAAGTTAGAAAAGAATTTGAACGTCGAATTGAATGTTCAAGCTTTGTCATTTGATGTGAAACAAATGTTTACGTGGCTAGATAATAAATAGATCATCATGTCTGTCCATTGGCTTTTCATGATTTTACGTCATTATGAAGCCACTGGTAAAAGAGGAAAGCTTAGAGAAGAAAAGATACAAGTGTCCAACACGTTGCGACTTGACGTGAATGGGAGGATGAAACATGATGTAGGTTGGCATCATAGTGCCTCACGAGACGACTATGTCGTCTTTAGTTTTCAGGACTTACTCGACATAGTCGAGATGGATCTGAACAATACTTACTTCATGATGGGGAATGCTTGCTTTCAGCAAGTGAAAGGTTGCCCAATCGGAGGCTATCTTTCGTCCCCGTTGGGCCAAATAAAATGTATTTTTGATTAGTTCAGATTTCTTACTATACTACGTAGACACAATCTAGCTGAATTTGTATATGGCATTCGACAGGTTGACGATCTACTTTTTCTTGTCGTGACCTCACCAGACGACCAAACGTTTTTAGAACGTCTGACACCTCACATACAGTCACTCAGGCATCTAGAATATACACACGCGCAACCCGTATACACGGGTGGTCTAGAGCGTGAAGAACAAGAAGTAAACTCGCTTTTGCTGGGAGTGATTTAAGATTTGGAAAAAAGTTATATTTTGGTTTTCATTCTCGCCCGCACTTCAAAATTTGGAAATTCTTTATTAGTAATGGTACTACACCATATCCACGCCTCCCACCATTATTGTCGTACACTGACAATATAGTCAGAACGGCAACAATCAAAGGGATGCTTGGGATGCACCGCAATCAATCAACCAATAATGAGGTGTTGGAAGAGGCAGTATATTAACTTCTTTTCGAATGCAAATATCCAAAATCTATTTTCAAAAAATCGTTAAGGCAACTATCATCAAGTTCTCCCCAAACATGGGCTACAATTTACCAAAAGTTCTGTCAAAGAGATAACAAAATCTTCAGTCACTTTCGTCATCTTTTGACACAGTCTAACTCAAACAGCTTGGAACCAGTGAGCACTTTTAAAAGGCTACTATGGCAGTAACCCTGCCTCCTTTTACTTTACTAGCTCACCGGTGTACAAGCAAATAGTATTAACTTTAATAATATAAACTGACATGTGGAAAATTAATACACTTGACTGTCCACAAGTTATCAATGTCAAAAATAACTACTATCGGTCAGGTCAACAACAAAATTATAACAATCAGGCCGAGACCACTTCAAGTACTAAATATAAAAAATGAGCAGTTAGACTTTCAAGTTTCGTTTTATTCATTAAAAGGCAAGAGGCGACCAGCTGTCTAAGTTGACAGCCTGACCCTCTGACTTACTAGCTACTGTATATTGTATTCAAATCATAAGGCTACTTTTTTTTTCAAGTTTTTTTTTCAAATTTTTTTGTTTTGTTAGAACCAATAATCAATATTAATAGTTACAAGTGCCGGCCGTATAAGAGTAACGGTGTCGGTAGAGCCATTACTTATATCCGGCCAGTCATGTCGATCTGCGCGCCTTCTGTTGGTTTGGCACGTTATTAAAGCTTTAGTACTGCAGACGCGGTGAGTTGTGAGTTCCGGATCATTATATTAAGTTATACTGGTCGAGCAGGTTATCGAGCCTTGTGCGAACTCTGATACAGAGCGGCCGCTTTAATCACACACACACACACACACACATTTTTGGTGAGCTGGCACCAGGCAGTCACGAAGTGTATGTGGTCCGGACGTGCGGAAGGCAGTCAATCATCATAGCATTTGAAGACGTGCTGTAGGCAATCTTTGCAATCCCCACCTGTGGTCAGACTAGATACGATAGGTACTAGGACTCCACATCCATGTTTTCCCCTATCTATTCACCCTCACTCACCCTAGGTTAGTGATCATTGGTCATTACTATTTCAATTTAATTCACCGTTACTTAGGTAGTTGATTTGTCAATAGGCCGGACAGTCAATAATGCCAATTTTAACTGAAAATGCGTAAGACCTATACCTAAGTTAGTCAGTTGTGATGTGGAAGTCAAAGCGTCAGTTCTTTTCTTATACGAGTTATTAAAGTGCGTTTCCATACTGCGTTATAGTCTTGCTAGGTAACCCGGATAGATCCTGAAAGGGGTCGGTAAAGGTTCCACGATGGGTAGCTTCCCAAAGGTTATGAGCCTTGGAACTGAGAAAACTATGGGTTTAAAGCAAGAGTACATCCCGCAGTTGGATTGTACCACTCGGAATTATTCCGACTTCCGTTACAAGCTAGTGAACTATGCAAAGGGCATCAGTGCCTGGCATGGTGAGTGCATCACGCTGGCATTTGATGACCCTGCAAAGGCAAAGGTTAAATATCCTTATGACCCAGTCAAAGCACTGGAGATTGAGGAGAGGGAATTGCCTGATGAACCTGACTCAGAGGATACCCCTGATGTCGATTCTGACGATGAAGGCAGTGCGTCAGACGCGGGTAGACAGAGACCCAAAACGCTGAAGAAAGATGAAGGCAAGACACCCACCGAAGACAAACCGAAGGATTGGGCGAAGTTAACTCACGAACAAAAGAAACATTGGAGAGAGGAACGAGCAAAGAAAGTGAAGCATGAGAAACGAAGACAGTCGAAACGAGCACACACACTAAGAGTGAAAGTAGTACAGAAAGAAAAGAAGCATTATGAGCGCATGCGAACACTACAACTCATTCTGTCTGTTGCTTTTTCTCATCCTGTTGTCGTTCGATATTTGCGTACTAAGACAGTCACAGGACCGATGGAGCTAATAGAGGCAGTGAGGGCCAAGTTCGGTTCAATCTCCGGGGTTCAAAAAAACATAAAAGCGCAAATTTTCGAGAACATGTATCCAAAACCCGGAAAAATGTTGATGCATGGTTGAATGATTATGTTGCAATGAAGGGAGAGGTAGAAAGTCACAGAACTCACCCATTCGACGAAGATGACCTCATAAGAGCCCTGCTTGCTAAGCTTGCAAAACACCCCGGATAAGGAGAGAACTTCAAAGCACTCTACTTCAACCTACCACCAACCTTAGACCAGGATTTGACGACTTAGTTGACAGTGCAAGAGACACATGGGCGTTGTGGAGAAAGGATAAGTGGAGAGGAGAAGAGAGGAAGGAGAGACCTGAAAAGCCCACGAGGCAGAAGAGGGAGACAAACCTCTTAGCAGGTGATAAGGGAGATGAGGACGAAGGGGGTAAGGGCAAGTACAGAAAATTCAAGAAGAAGGAAGAATGGTGGCTCAAAGTCACTTGTTACGAGTGTAATGAGAAAGGTCATACCAAGAAGTATTGCCCAGCAAAGAAACCCCGTAAGAAAACTCAAGCGAGTGAAGACAAGAACGATAATAAAAAGAAAAAGGGAAAACCTCACAGCAATAAACACAAAAAGTCTCTCAAGGACAAAGACATGAACCTCATTAGAGAAGAGGAACAAGAGGGGGACACATAAACAGATAGTGACGCTTTGCTCGTCTTCATGGGGGGAGATGTCCTAGACGACCCTGGGGAAACCCCTGACGAAGAGAGAGGCAGGGAGAGAGCGAATGTCGAGTCTGGGGAATCTCAGATTGAGCCAGGTGTTCGTCCCCTGTCAACAAATAGAAGTGACGGAGGGAGTCCCTCCGCCACACCAATCTCACGCTCTCAGAGTCAACTAACAAGGGACTCCTCCACTAACACCCCACAGCGTCAAAACACCGTTCCCAAAACACCTCTGACAACCATTGAGAGGTATAGCAAAGAGAGACCGAGGTCCCTTAAGTGTCACGGCAAGAACAAAAAGAACAGTCCTTGTCAGATCTCTCTTGAGAAAGACAAGAGGGGTCCAAATGCTATGCAAGCTTCTAGGTTGACGTATGGATTATTTTGCGGTTACCATGCCAAAAAAGCAGGACAAAGAGCATCCTTTACTTGACTTAGCTGTCAGCCCAGGCCTCCGTCCCCCCAAATCCCCTTACTACCCTGATGAGAGTGGTTTGCGTGAGGATGCAAAAGCAAGAGGGATAGTCATACCACACAATCTCACTACCACATTCACCAACCAATCTCCACAGAGGGAGGGAGAGAGTGAGCAAAAAGGAGTGAAAAGGGAAGTGAGGGGGAGTAGGCGTGTAGAGACAACACCGCAAAAACACACCTCCACCACACAAACAGCTCACACCGCATCATCCGCACATGTCACGCAAACAGATGACACCAATGCAAAGAGAGAGCAGTGAGGAAGAAGAAGGAGAAGAAGAGATGGAGGAATCATACTATGATAGTGAGAATGACTATAGATGCTCTGATGAGATCAGACTTGACATGGCAATGGCATCATACTTGGATGATGATGATGTTGACCCGGAATTTCTAACATTTACGTGGAAAGGAAATTTTAAGAAATATTTTGAGAAACATGGCATCATCAAGAAGACTCACGCTAAGAGTGGGAGTCCGGCATTTGCCGACTGCCCAGTGTTGCCGTAGGGACCGGGGAGGCCAAGGGGAAGCAGCGGGAAGGCGCAGCAGCAACCCCGACACCACAATCAGGTCCAAAACCTCAAGCCCAACCTCACACCAACACGCCACCCATCATCACTTTCAAAGACATAGAACCGCTCGCTCGACAACTCACAACAACATGCATTAGGGAAAGCAGTGGTGAGGTAAAGAGAGTGAGTGAAGGGAAGTTAGTGCTAGATGAGTTCTTGACAGATGTGGTGAGAGCAATAGAGGGAGTGTATATAGCACACGCAGCTCGCACAATACTATCCCCACCAACGCAGACCCAAAACAGCAACACCTCACAACCACCAGCACCATCACAACACAAGAACAGCAAACAGAACTACGCACTAGTGTTAGATGGGGGGGGGGGGGGGGCGAGACAGAAAGAGCACGATACTTCAGGATAGCGGGTCGTCCCGAGGCATAGCATGCAACCCTGAAATGTTACACGACATTAAGTCCGTACCTCCTGTCAAGCTAATTACAGGTAATGGAGAGTGTGAGATAGGACAGGAGGGGACGGCAAGAGTGACGCGTATCGATGGACACGGTAGACCAATTACGGTGTCAAGGCCAATGCTCCTTGACGCCAGGTTACCCGTGAATATTGCCTCAACCGGCAGGATGGATAATACCCATCACCGGTCAATCATTCACCAAATGGACAGCTAGTCATACTCAAAAGATTAGAGGAGAAAGACGTACTTGTAAGAGGTAGGCTCATGTCAACCCTTCTTTACAGATGGGACGATGAATTTGACACTCCATTAGACATAAATGAGCGTTATGAACCCCCACAGAATAAGAAAAGAGATGTGGTGGGGTAAAAGGGGAGGGAAACCCCAGGAGAGAAAGACAGAAGCGTAGGCAGACAGAAGTCAAAACAGGGGAGGTAACGCTGTATGCGTCTTATCCCTGCAAGCCTGGTGCGATTAGAAGGTAGATATAGAATTGTTCCATTATGCATGTGGACACTATAGCATTAAGAAGATGAGAGCTTTGGCAAATGCATTAGGCATTAAGCTAGTAGGAGATGAGAAGAAAGTAGAATTTTGCGAATCATGCATGATAGGTAAGGCAAAGCAGTTGCCTAGGTTTAAAGTTAATAAGATAGAGAGAGCTAGTAAGCCAGGAGTAGTATTACACATAGACACCGGAACGTGGTCAGCACGGTCAATACACGGTAAGAGACACAAATTTTCGGTTACGGACGATTACTCGTTGTTTATTAAGGATTGTTATCTTGCGCATAAGAACGGATTTATTGACTGCATTAAGCAGGCGGTAGCATTTTATGAGAGACAGACAGGAAACAAAGTACAAGAAATTAGATGTGATCAAGAGTTTGATGTCCCGAAAGAGGTGATAGAGTGGTGGAAGCCTAGTCAGTTTATTTGGAAAACTGGAGCAACGGGGGACAAGATGGTAACCCTATCGCTGAAAAAGCCAATGACATTACGGCTGGGGCCGCAAGAGCCATGTGTTACCATGCCCACCTGCCCATTTCTTTCTGGGCAGAGATGGAGCATTCGGCAACCACTCTGCATAACATTTTGCCTGCCACCCAAGGGCCTAGGAAGGGAATGTCCCCATTTGAGCAGTTATTGGGAAGGAAATGTTTTTAAGACACCTTAGACCGATAGGTTGCATGGGAGTAATGTATACAGGCAAAGGTAGAAAGGGACAGTTTAGAGGAAAGAAAGTTATGCTAGTAGGGTATGACTTATTTAGAGAGTTGTATAGAGTGTGGGACGGTAGGAAAGTAGTAACAGGAGTTAGAAACGTGCGGTTTAACACGTACGTGATAGGGAAGGAAGCACATCCAGAGAGAACAGTCAAGTGGGATGAGGATGTAGCTGAGGGGGAGAGTGAGAGTAAGGATGCCGATGTTGAACAAACACACTCCACACCCACCACCACCACAGTCACCACCACCCACACACAAGAGGACACGACACAGACTCATGACGATGACGACACATACGACAATGTCGATGACATTAGTCAGTCAGATAGTCAACAAGGACAGGGGGAGTATGGAGGGGACACAGGGGGAGTCAGCATAGAACTAAACATTCGCCCAACTAGGGGGTATCAGCTTTTCCGAAATTTTTTCAAGACTTTTAGGAACTTTCAGAAAACTTGTGCAAATGAATGGGAATTCAGTATTTAGTTACAGAACATAATAAAATGATATTAAAACATGTTTTTATTAATAGTCAACCACTTGGACTTCACCTCCGGAGGTGGACCGAAACCGGTCTGACACTATAATTTTTCTACTTTTTTTTTCATGCCGGCGACGACGAGACCATGCTGGAAACAAGCGACAACCATGCACACCTTGCTTTCATTGTTTTGTTTTATTTGTTTTTAGTATTTTCCTACATTATGAGCTGCTTTTACCTTTAAAAATTTTCTGCCGCCCGCTGTGGGAGGGGGATTCACGTTGGGGGGGAGGGGGGGGGGGGGGGTTGTGTGATGTGAAGGTTACATCCACCATGCACAACCTGCTGCGTTAATTTGTTTTGTTTGATTCCTAAGTATTTCTATTAATAATATTCAGAAATATTTACTTTACATAGTGTAATTGGCTACAGATGGGGTGGAAAGGCTAGGGTGACACACACAGGGGCGGGGGAGGGAAGGATAAGATGTCAGGTGTGGCTACCACAAATAAAACTATCAATAAATCTATTTAAATACATGCAAACGTAATTATAAAGGCAAAATATAGAAAAAGATTAGAAACTTATCTTACTCACTTACTTACTTACTTACATGCTTCCTTCCTTACTTAATTACTTACTTAGATGCTAAGGGCTGCGCGTTTCGCTTCTCGTCTTCTTCATTTCTCCTTACTTGCTTGCTTGCTTACTTACTTACTCACTTACTCACTTACCCACTTACTTAAATGCTAAGAGCTGCGTGTCTTAAGACAGCAACAAGGAAAATTAACGCCTCAGCGCCATAGACGCTAAGGCAAACTCAAAAAAATTTGGTGAGCTGTTTGGAATGTTGCTGGGAGTAGTACCGCGTGGGGGGGTTGAGTTAGATGCAGCGCCAGATGCCATGCGAGCGATCAAATCATCTAATAGCATCTCTCTAGCCCTAACCTCTCTGTTAACGTTGCTCTGATCGTTGTTTTGGTTATTGCTCTGATCGTTGTTTTGGTTATTCATGCGGTTGTTGTTATGATTGTTGTGGTTATTGTGGCTGCTTCTTTTTTTCTTCTTCTTTGGTGCTTCTTCTTCTTCTTCTTCGTCTTCTTCGTCTTCTTCTTCTTCTTCTTCTTCTTCTTCTTGCTCTTTTGCTTTCTTCTTTCTCTTGTTGCTCTTCTGCCGTTTCTTACCCTTGTCCTTTTCCTTTTCTTGCTCTCTATCCTTTCTTTGCTTCTCCTCTCTCTCCCTGTCTAGCCTATCCTTCCTGTCCTGTTCTAGCAGTTTCTTAATGCTCTCAGTTTGATTCAAGATAGCCTTGTTGACGAGGCGCTCAACGTCGGCTTCCGAAACACCGGCGGCCGGTGTGGGATGCTCCTAAAGTAGTAAAGAGAGAGAGAGAGAGAGGGAGATAGAGACTCAGGGAGAGAGAGGTGGATTGATTGACCGTTTGCTCTACCTTGGAGGGCTTTTTTCCTTTGCCTTGGCCTACAAGAAATGGTATACCCTGTATTAGGTAGGTCCGGGCACCTACAAAAAAAATTGAAGCAAGCAATTGCAACTTTGAAGAGAGGATGAAAGTTGAGTTTGTTACCTTTACTAGTACTCTTTTTCTTGCCCTTGGATGAGCTAGTTGGTGGATCATCTGAATAACAAAGCAAACCAAAATAGAAAGAACCAAACAAGGATGAAGTTTGTTACCTTGCTCCGCAACTTCAGCGTCCTCCTCAGCGTCCTCCTCAACTTTCAGGGTGTCTGCGCACAAATACACACGCAATACAATACGACATCAGAATCATCTCACACAATGTGCACGTGGGTACCGAACTTCAGTTTCTTTGGCCTTCCCGAAGACCTAGGCTCGGGACCGCTGCCTGTTCTCTTGCGCTAAAGGTTGGGGACAAGAGTGGGGCAAACATGATGGAAGAAAGCATATCTGACCTTATTTGCTTCCAACAGTAGCAAAAGCTCCTTCTTCCTCCATACGCCGAGTAGCGGCGGATGTGTCGGATTCCCGACCCAAGGAAGGAACGCGGGCTTGACGTCCTTCTCAAAGTTGAGAGGGGACTTATCCAGCATGCAAGAATGCTTCAGGTTGAAGCCAAAGAAACCCATTAACTGATACTGAATCTCGTTGGCCACGCCATCACCGTCAGTAT
>WBZZ01003389.1:227500-265000 GCA_019918135.1 Paulinella micropora
CCTTCCTAACAACCAACATAGCGCAAGCTTTATTGAAGCTCATTCTTGCATTCAAGAAGCAGCACAAGACGAGACACGTGCTGGTGGTTCTGGGATGTAATTACGATTGGATGACGCACTTCAGTCCATGTATGAACAAAAGCTTCAAGCATCACAACAAGCCTTTAGCCTACCGAATCACCAAGAAGGACCCTGACGCTTTGCCAACTGTAGAAATCGCTACTTGGGGAGATGCACAGAATTTTCATGGTGTCCGTGATGATCCAAACGGAGAACCAATTCACTTGTTTGTCGGACGCCCCGGTAACACTACTTTATCAGAAATCCCCCTTCCCCCCCTTTCCCAAACCCACCCGATCACGAATCATCTTTATTGTGTTATGTATGACAGCGACTGACATGCCTCGGAAGCTTCCTGTCGGGTATTTCGTCAACCCTCGCTTAAAGAAAGATATTCGCTCTTTAGCTACGAAGTACCTAGGGAAGGACGAGCGAGCGCATGTGGAAGAAATGTTAGCCAAAGGACACTTGACGAGGGCGGAAGTTGATGGCGAATATTTCGAAAGTGACCTGCCCGGCCGCCCTGCTCACATGTCCTGTCTTGATGCAAAAGGAAAGGAATGGAGAGTCGAATTTCGACTCATTGATGAGCTGCCAGTGAACTGGATGCAGTTACCTCCTGAACGTAAGGAAAAAATAGACGCCCTTACTCATTTAACACCTGATGAGCTCCTTTCTTTGCCTCGCACGTATTTTGTCAACGATAGACGTCCTCCTGCTCACCCACGATGGCGTGGAGCAAGGCAGCTTGCTAGCGAAGAAAAGAAGGAGCAGGACTTGGCTTTTGCAAATGCGTCTGGCCTTGGCGAAAAGTTTTCACTTTGCTAACATCGTCACATCATAAAGATCAATTTGCATCGAGCCAGATGGTAGTCAGCGAGTTAAAGTCCTGGCTTCGAATGCATGGTGTTTCATCGCAAGACTCCAACCGCAAATAGTTAAAGAAGGCGCAACTCATTGATCAAGCATGGAATCATTTCCAAGTCTGTGAATGTGGATTAGAGGAGGAAGTCGTGGGTGTTGCAGAACCAGCTTCGTCTGAGAACCCGTCCTCTGACGATTCATCCTCCAGCTCATCATCTGATCATTCATCGTCCGACTCATCGTCTGAGCATCCATCTTCTGATTCAGAGGAAAAAGAAAATGGTATTATCAAATATGTTTCATCAAAATGCATTATATAACTTATATATTTACTGTAGATGAACATGATGGCTCAGACGGAAGTCCCATCATGCGAAGACGCCAAGTATGCCGTCAGCGCGGACGCCGCCGCGCACGTCGGGCTGCGGGTGGACGTGGACGCAAGCGTGCGCGAAATTCAGCGGATTCTAAGCAAGCTCGGCAATCTCAACGCAGGGGCAGTGAGATGCAAGGAGCGAATCAGCCAGGCACGAATCCGTGGACTTGCCCATGTTGTTCTTACAAAAACGAAGAAGGTGGCGACGTTTGTGAGTTATGCAATTGGCCGGTTGCTAGTGATGTTAGTTTTGATGAGGATGACCAATTGATTTCGCCTCGTCATTGAAGCAACGGCAGCAATATCTCGTCCAGACATCACGTATACGTAGTAATAGTATGTATACGAATGTACCCCCCCCCCCCCTCTTTCCGCCCTAGTATTGCTTACTAGTAGTTCTATATTTTGCGTTTATAATTACGTTTGCATGTATTTAAATAGATTTATTGATAGTTTTATTTGTGCTAGCCACACCTGACATCTTATCCTTCCCCCCCCCCCCCCTTGTGTGTGTCACCCTAGCCTTTCCACCCCATCTGTAGCTAATTACACTATGTAAAATAAATATTTCTGAATATTATTAATAGAAATACTTAGGAATCAAACAAAACAAATTAACGCAGCAGGTTGTGCATGGTGGATGTAACCTTCACATCACACAAACCCCCCCCCCCCCCAACATGAATCCCCCTCCCACAGCGGGCGGCAGGAAATTTTTAAAGGTAAAAGCAGCTCACTGTAGTAATGTAGGAAAATACTAAAAACAAAGAAAACAAAACAATGAAAGCAAGGTGTGCATGGTTGTCGCTTGTTTCCAGCATGCTCTCGTCGTCGCCGGCATGAAAAAAAAGTAGAAAAATTATAGTGTCAGACCGGTTTCGGTCCACCTCCGGAGGTGAAGTCCAAGTGGTTGACTATTAATAAAAACATGTTTTAATATCATTTTATTATGTTCTGTAACTAAATACTGAATTCCCATTCATTTGCACAAGTTTTCTGAAAGTTCCTAAAAGTCTTGAAAAAATTTCGGAAAAGCTGATACCCCCTAGTTGGGCGAATGTTTAGTTATAGATCACAAACACACACAAACACAAGACAGCTTTTCAACACAGGACATCGACACCACACCGACAGCTGCACCCCATCCCACCGACACAACCCGACAGACAACCAACACAGGACTGGGACATGCACACGCACTCACAGATGCGTCTGACCCTCAAGCACAGCATGAGAGAAGAGCATATGACGAGAGTGAGCAACCTAGTAAAGGAAGAACATGGGAGCAGAGTGACAAGATCACAGAAGCTAGCATAGTTCAAGAAGGAAAACGAATAGGATGACAGGCACAACAACAACCACCACAAGCACAACAACCACCATCACGACTGCATAGTAAACTAAAAAGAAAAGAGAAAGTAGTTGAGCTTCAGGAACTAGAGGGAGTGAGAGTGAGAGTTCTTGCAAGGGAGTGGGGAGACGAGTGGGCAGAGAAGACATACGGAGAGGGCTGGGAGAGTAAAGTGCGCACAGGCATAGTGAAGCAGAAGTGTGCCCCCAAAGAGAGGTTAAAAGTCAGAAAACACCTGTGCCATCTCACTTTGTTCAATTTGAGGACAGACTAGAAAAGATGCTAGATTCTGAGATCAATAAGTACAAGGTAAGTGAGGGAGAGTCCGTTTGCCTGCTGGAGAGTTGGAGAGTGCTATGTTATGTTATGACAGATGCATGAATGAACCAAATAAACTTTTGCTTTATTTTAACATTCGTGTGCCTAAATTGATAGCTGAGCAGGGATTGACAGGGAAAGAGTTGTTAGAGGGCATGAAGAAAGAGATTCAATCTCTTAAGGACTTTAAGACATACACTTGGGTTAACTTTAGCGAAGCCAAAAAGGCTGGTGTTAGCAAGATAGTTAGGCTCACATGGGTTCACAAAGTAAAGATAGACGACAAAGGAAGTTTGTTAAGTCTAGATTAACTTTAAGAGGAGACATGTTAGAGCCAGGAGTTTCAACCCTGACCAATTGTTTGTCCCCTGTACCTCACATCGCTCACTGCTCATGCTTGCCAAACTATTAACTGCCTGGCACGGTAATAAGCTTTACGGAATTGATTTCAAAAATGCTTACTTAAATGCCTGCATGCAAGATCCGGTACTTGCCTACCCACCTGAAGCAATGGATAGAGAGGGCAAAGAGGGGATGATATTGCGTGTTGATGGAGCGTTATATAGTGCGCCTCAGGCAGGTAGAAGGTGGTATGACATACTAGCCCCTAAGTTAGTAAAGCTAGGATTTAGGTTGTTAGACTCCGACTTATGCATGTTCGTAGAGAAAGACAAGCCTATAAGAGAAGCGATAATGGGAGTATTTCACGTGGATGATTTAATATTTTCCGCACCTAACAAAGAAGCTTATGATAAATTCGCGTCTGCGTTAGGACGGTACTACCCACTCAAAAGGTTAAGAGTCGCAAAGGAATTCAAAGGGATAGAGATAGTGCATGAGAAAGGCAGAATCGTTTTGCACCAAAGAAAGTACCCATTGCAAATTTTACGTGAGACAGGATACGCTAATTCTCGTCCGGTCAGTACCCCATCGGTAGACCAAACACTGGAAGCAATGTCGGAAGATGAAGCTTTGCGTAAAATGTCTATTCCGAGTAAAGTAGGCAGTTTGCTTTATTTAGCCAAAATGACAAGAACAGATATCGTGCAAGCGTCATGCAAACCATAGACAAGGGAGTAACTTATGCTATGTTAGGCAGAATCATACGATATTTAATCAAGTCTTTTCGCGGTATAGCATTTAACGGGCCAAAATCCGTTCAAGAGGGTATGTCCTAAGGTCACTTTGTGGCCCGATGCCGCTTACAAAGTCTGCTTGAAGACGGGTAAGTCTCGCACAGGTTTTATAATCTTGTGGGGAGGAGACCTGATAGGTTGGCTTTCAAAAAGACAGAGTAGGATAGCACTTAGTTCAAATGACGCGGAAATTTACGCAGCTGCATGCATATTAAAAGAAGGACTAGCAATAGGTCATGTCAGACAGGAACTCGGAATTCCGCAAAAAGGTGCAGTAGAAATTTTCGAGGATAATTCGCAAACAATTCTCGCGGGTGAAAGAGGATTATCCGGATCCCGCACCAAACATTTGCCTCTCGAATTACACTTCATTCATCACCTTCAGAGAGATGGAGAGATAAGTTCATAAAGGTAGGAACTAAAAAGCAGATAGGAGATTTACTCGCTAAACCGTTACCGCGCGAGCAGTTTACTTATTTGCTCAACAAATTTACGGTTATCATTCCTGGTGAACCGGAATGGCTACGGGTGTTTCACCTATGTTTTGTGTTTTTGCTTTCGTTTTGTGTGAGTTGTTTAGTATTGTCGATGCCGGACTGGAAGCCGTGGAATCTTCGATCAATGTCTTGGCTAGACTCCGTACCCTGGGATCGGGTCATAGACCAATACACAGAATGGGGAATTAACCGAGCGGAGTTTATGAGGCTTAAACATGGAAGGTATCCGAGACAGGATATAGAACAGCTTCGGGAGCACGATGAAGATCAGGACGATGATACGGAACAGGAACAATGGGAAGTCGATGAAGGCGGAGCGGAAGACTGCTATGGACATAGTTGCGATGAGCTACGCGGAGAGGTTGATTAGCACTCTCAGGCCACGCGGTGGCCGGTGGCAAGAATTCCTGACTTTTCTGGTGCCAAGTGGACAAAGACGTAGGACGGTCTTACTTTATCGCATACAGCTCGCTTTCCTTTCTTTTCACTTGTTTCCTCACACCCCTAACGTTTTTATATATATATAGTTTTTAGTGACTTTTGATACCCCTTACGGGAAGCGCTTGCAAATTTTTCATTTGCTTCAGAACTATAAGACACTTAAGACGATAGTTATAATATTGACAAATAACTAAGGGGGAGCGTTGGTCATTACTATTTAAATTTAATTCACCGTTACTTAGTAAGGTAGTTGATTTGTCAATAGGCCGGACAGTCAATAATGCCAATGTTAACTGAAAATGCGTAAGACCTATACCTAAGTTAGTCAGTTTGTGACGTGGAAGTCAAAGCGTCAGTTCTTTTCTTATACGAGTTATTAAAGTGCGTTTCCATACTGCGTTATAGTCTTGCTAGGTAGCCCGGATAGATCCTGAAAGGGGTCGGTAAAGGTTCCACGATGGGTAGCTTCCCAAAGGTGATTTATTGATAGTCGAGCATTTCTCCTATCTTCCACCCTTTGCATATACTAGACCAACATGGCTAACCCCATGTTTGATCTAGCTAAGTTCAGAATGGAGCCTGCCAAACTCCACGATGACAAACCGGACTGGGATTTGCTCCTCTATACGCTGCTTGCAGTAATTGGAGCAACCAATCCTATTGTCCTATCAGTCATCCCTGGATGTGAGGACCACCCATTCGTCAAAGCCCTGAAAGCTCCTAACGTTTTAGTTCCTCCTGACTGATTCCCCTATTGAATCACCTCTACTTTCCCCAAAGGAAGAAGAGGACTACAAAAGAGGGAGCTAAGGAGGAAACAAGAACGTCAGTGAAAGCTGAACCTAAACCAGATAAGTCGGATGATCCCGAGAATGTCATCATTCCTACCAAGCTGAAAAGCAAAGTACGAATAATGACATTCGGAAGTAAACCGACTGCCTTGTTTAGTTCTCAGCGAGCTGCTAGGCATTGTAGAGCAGTTGACAAGCAAAATAGAGAGTCCCTCAAAAGAATCCTATTTGCTTACCTTTTGCAGTCATGCGCCCATGACCATAAGGTTATGGCTGTGATGCAACAGGGAGGAACGGATGGAGTAGCATGCTTCCTTGCTCTGCAAAAACATTACGGTGGGCTTGAAGTAGTCAAGTTCCAAGAGGATCAGCAAACCATGTACCACTCTTAGCCCAAGAAGGTGAAAGAGGTGAGCACATGGTTAGCAGGATACCTTAACATCGTTGAGAAGCATGAGAAACGGATGGGAGCTGCCATTCCCGTCCCTATAAAGGCAGACATGATCATAAAGAAACTCAAACATCTGCCTCCCTTTGCTCGCTATTATGAGAATGTATGGTTGTCTTTGTTGCCCCAACAGAGGCCAGGTTGGGATGATTTCTTGCAAGTAGTGCAACAAATCGCCCAAGGGAGTGTGTCTGTGACCAAGACGCAGAAGCTGTATGGGACTGGCAGTTCACGTGCTGATCCCATCACAGTTGCAAGCAAAGTATGACAAGGTTAGATGTTACAACTGTAACAATGATCATGTTATGAAATTCTGTCTTGTGCGTTCCCAATTAAAGGACTGTCCAAGGGACGGACATGGTCCCAACGACTGTCCTTTAAGGTTGCAAGCAGCCCGGACGGTTGCATTGGCTCGAGGGACAGAGAGAAGGAAGAGCAGCAAGAGCGTTAGGAGTGCTAAGGTTGAGCAACGTGAGGCAAGCACAGACAGAGAGAAAAACACAGGAAAGAAGACAAAGGAGAGACGTAAGCTGAAAGCATCTGACTTCGACAAGGGCAAGAAGAAAGCTATCAGTCTGAACGCAGGAGGATCAGACTCATCTCCTTCAAAGTCCAACTCAGAGGACGATGAGGAGGATGACTCTGATCCCCCTGTTTCGGCTGAAAGGATTCTTGTTGCCAAGGACGAAGACACAGACGATGAGGGGGGAGAGGTAGATCAGGTGAGATACATAAACCATATGTACGCGATAAACATGATGGAGAAAGAAGGAGAAGATGAGGGAGAGGAGAGAAAGACACACATCACCTCCCCCCCACTTTCGCCTCTTTTTGCACCTATGAACCTGCCACCTAGCGCAACTGGAGGAGCTGGAGGGCTAGTTGGAGGAAGAGAGCAAGCACCACAACAAGGAAGGTCTTTGAGAGAGGGAGAAACTGCCACTTTCACCTTCATGTCTGACGCTTCTAAAAACTCCATCAGAATTCCCTGGTTACGTGAGAGCGATTTTAAGACCTCCTTGGAAATGGTAGCAGACCCCACCCCGCAAGGGGCAATCTATCCCCTTGGGATGGTTGGGGGTTGCTAGGTTTCAAAGCAGGTTACAAAAAAGTTCTCCTTAGTACCCACCCGTTAGTCATTAAGGAAGTAGACGGACCAATACTTAACCTACATGCTCAGCCCTTGATCCCCAACACCTGCCACATAGCTAGTTCCAAGCAATGCGAGGCCATTGCCGAGAGTACTGGAAAGCGGTGTGAATGGAAACTTTCCGCTGCACGGCGGGGGGGTGGAGAAGGGGTTAAGCTGGCCACCCGGTTGGGACAAGGGTTTGACTTTGTACTAGAGTCACAACAAAACAGTAGGGCAACTATTTTGGAAGTGTATAGGAGCAAATTAAGGTCGGGATTCCTACCCCCCACTAATTCGTTCTTACTCTCCCCTAATGAATGCCTGACTGTTGATTGGGTCAAACCACCGACAGAACAGAAAGTTGCAAGGCCCACTCCATCCCTAACAGCATCTACCACTACCATGCCTGCTTCCTCCTCTTCTTTCTCGTCATCAGCCGCTCATCCCCCCACTTTGTCTGCAGCGTCGGCGCCATCGTCGTCTGTTACAGACTTAGCAAGAGGGATGACGGATGAGGACGAGGAAGAATGGAAGGACTTACCTTGGAATTGGCAAGACACGGGTAGGGTAAGGGTGGTGACAAGTGACGATCAGATACCTGAGGTAAGTGAGATCAAGCGATTTGTCAAAGCCCTCGCAAAAGGGGCTGAGGGGTTACAAGTCCGTGGGTCACTTATCACCAAAGCAGATGGAGAGGTCGACGAACTCTACTGTGACCTCTTCACTGCTTTGGAGGATTGCATGATTACGTACGCCACTAAGCATAAACACCAATTTGCTCGAGGTATTGTGGCTTCATTCCCGTTCATCTCTGAATGGATGAAGAACATGCCTAACTTTGATGATAAAAAAGCCACAACCGACTCAAGCATATCTGGTTTGTCTCAAGCGTCCTCATCATCGCATACCTCGTCACAACCACCACATGCACAGCCTCTACCATCTGAAGAAGAAAGATCTGATGGTGTTGTCATGATGATGGAGAGTGAAGAGGGGGAGTTAGAGGAGACTAGTCCTTCTGATATGATGTGGGTAGATGACAGTGGTGCGAGTGAATCACAATCTCCTCATAAACAATCCTTTGTCCGGATGAAGCTGGATACTCAGAAGTTTAGGATATCAAAGGGGAGCATCCGAACAGAGTATAAAGGTAAGGTAGAGATGAGGATGTCTGGTTCACATGGGCAAGAGATTTGTGTGTCAGACTCGCATACTACATACAACCCACATCTGAGGTACGGGTTGGTTGCTACTTCTGCATGGGTTAAGAAAGGACTAGCTGTTGTGCATCAGAACAATCAGTTTATTGTCCTAAGAGAGCCTATCCCTATCGTTGAGGAACAGATCGTTGTGCGGGGTAGGTCATTACCTAACAACCTATCTGTATTTGACCCCCCGGCATGGCCCCGCTCAATCCTAACGAATGGTATGACCCTGTCCCGTTGGGAAAGCAGAACGTGAAGGTCGAGGATGATACCTCATCATCCTCTACCATCACATTCTGACTTCCCTCTACTCTCCCTTCTCAGAAGACATCCCTATCTATATATACTGATGTGTATTGTGGCGAGTCACCATGTGTATGTGGTTGGAGATGTGACGAAGAAAATGAAAATGAGAAGGGTGAGAATAGGGGACAGGGGCTGTCATGTTGTAATGTTATGATCGATGATGCATGTTGTGATGCTCGTCATGGTTATGAACATGATGCCCTCATGCTCGTCATGGTTATGAACATGAATGTGGAATGGAGAGAGCCCTCCACCCAGTTGTTCGACCCCACCATAAAGAGAGCATTCATGCCATAGTTTTTCATCGCATGTGTAAACATCGCGGTGTAAAAGCTATGGAAAGAATGGCTTCCTTCTACCTTTTGGACTGAAATGGAGAAGAACGCGACATGCATCAATAACCTCCTCCCCATTTCCCAAGGACCCTTCCGTGGTAAATCTCCCTATGAGGTAATCCACAAAATTAAGCCTTATCTCCATCATTTGCGACTTGTGGGTTGTGCCGCAGTAATGAAGATCAAGGCACGTAGGGGAAAAGGGGAAAGGGGGAGGAAAGTGATGTTCCTTGGCTATGAACGGAATACCGGGTATTATAGGGTCTACGATCCAGTAGATCGTACAATACACGGTAATGTACGGGATGTGGTATTCGATGTGTGGAGGTTGGGGAAGAAAGAGGCAACCAAGTCATTGGGGAAACCCCCGAGAAGAAAGACAACCTCTTCTCCGTTGGATGGAGTGCCGAACCCAACCCCGAATCAAACACCGATTCCCTTACACCGACGATATCCACGGAACCTGGTCCTCCTCCTGAGAGCAATGACCCCATTAACGAACCGCTTGCAGTAGGACCTAGTACTTCTGTAGGGGGAGTAGTTCATGAGATCACCACTCCTAGTTCATCTAATGTTGTGCCCTTCCCCCCTCTACTTCCAGGTAAAGCTACAGAGAGTAGTTCTGATAGTGAGGATTTCGGTCCTAACTTATGAGAACTTACCAATTTTAGAATGCCCGAGTCCTAAGAAGGAAAGGGGGAGACAGCGCAGAAAACGATAGGTAAGAGGGGGAGAAAGTGCAAATGTCAGGGCAATATTATTGGGGAAATAAGTCAGAATTCCAGCACGAATGTGGGGAGAAGGATGGGCTAGACAAATTTACGGAGATCAGTGGGAAATTGCTGAATGTAAGGGTGTTACACTCCAACCTTCCGCCCCAATCGTACGGAAATCTAAACGATTCCCCGCACATAATGTTGCTTTTGCTGATAGAGTAACAGATAAGATGTGGGACAAGGAAATCATCAAGTACGCTTATGTTGGACAACCGCCTGCTGTCCAACATACCTTACCCACACCTACTATACCTGTCAAATCGGCGAACTCAAACATCACCCATGAGTTCGAGTTCGTCGAGGGGGAGAGAGATAGGGTAGAATCTGAAAAAACCAAACATGGCACGAACTGGCGGTCTCACGAGCAAGCATCCATCTCATCTGAGAACATATTTACAGGGGGAGGTAGGACGAGAAGTGGGCATATATCTATTTGTACGCGAGAAGATAGGATAGATTATTGCCTCGTCAGCGAGCAGATACATGAGTTTCCCGTTATTCAGAAGCCTAAAGACCGGAGACAGGCACAGGAAACTGAGGTAAGACAACAAGAAGAGCTTAAGGCCTTTGAATGGAGAGAGGAAAGTGAGGCGAAGAGATCAGGGTCACCTATTAATATAATATCCCCTTAAATTGGATAGACTCTGTTAAGCAGCAGGGAACCCCGGATGAATTCCATAAGGCGAGGATTACGTTACGTGGTGACCTGCTTAGATCAGGGTCACAGTTTGATCCTAAAAAGACTTACTCACCCACAGCACACCATCGCACTATTTTACTTATTATTGCATATGCTGCTTGCTTTGGGATTGACCTTTGGCTTGTCGACTTCACTACTGCCTACCTCCATGCCCATATGCCTTATGACATCTATGTTAAGCGCCCCCCCGGGTTGGAGAAACCTGGCCTCGTCTGGTTTCTTAAGAAGGCCCTTTACGGGCACCCTGAATCAGGAAGATTATGGTATGATGTAATGTCACATGAGCTAGTTGTTCGACAGAACTTCACCCCCCTAACGCTGGACAAAGCCTCCTTTCTGAAATTTAAGGCCCATCCTAAAGACACCCAGCTTCTATCATTCCATGTAGATGATGGTGTTCATCGGGAGACGAGGCTGCACACAAAGCCCTTGTAGCACAGTTTAGCAAGCACGGGTTTCGTTGCAAAAACTTAGGTAAAGCTACGGAATTCAAGAATATCCAGATAGTACAGACAGAGAAGGGGATTTTGCTTCATCAAAGGAAGTATGAGCTCTTGATCCTGACTGAGCTAAATTATTTGGAGGAGACCCCCGCCAAGACCCCTTTTACCTCAGAATCTCCGGCGCCCCTCAAAAAGGGGCATAGGTTGCTGAAGTACGATATCAGGTGTTTAGTAGGGATGCTCATTTTCTTAGCCGTTCACACCCGCCCTTTGCTTATATGTGCTTTGAACATAGCTGCTAAACACCAGATACCCAACCCCCAGATATCCTTTGCCATGTTGCACCGCATGTTTCAATGGATACTAACACCACGAGCTTTGTTCTTCCGTAGGGGGTCCGGAAGCTCCTGGAGTTAATCTCGGGTTCATTTGAGGTGCCTAGGGTGCCTAAGTCTGCAGCTGTTAGTGCGTTGGGGGCAAACCTCATTCAGTCCGATAAGAGGCTCCAGGGGGAGGGACCTGTCTCGCCCAGCCTGGTAGTGTTCGATGGGTTTAGTGTGCACGTGATCGCCAATGTTGAAAAGATGATAACCGGAAAGCCTTTAATCGGGTTTGTTGATTCGGACTTTGCGGGGGACAAGATATCCCGCAAGTCACGATCAGGGTTCATCTTTTTCTTCACTGGTGCCCCCATCGCTTGGTTTTCCATTTACAGCCGGTTATTGCCCAATCAACTCTTGAAGCAGAGACCGTTTCAGCCAATGAAGCGGTGAGGGAGCTTTTGGCCATCAGACGAACTTTGAGGGATATGGGATGTCCTTCTTATGAACCAACCACCCTTTTCGAAGACAACGAGGGAGCTATGTTGTTATCCGACCGGGGCCTTGGGGAAATCACGCACCAAACATATAGATGTACGGTATCATTTCCTTGCAAAACTCGCAAAAGATCGGGTAGTTATTTTAATTCGCGTATCGTCGGAAGAGAATGTCGCAGACATCTTTACCAAGATTAATTTTACGCATAAAAAATTTAATTACTTAGCGGATAAAGTCTCGGTAAAGTTGGACGAATCCACTTTAAAACGGTTGGGTATCGATTTCTCGCAATTTGTGAAATGAACAAGGTATTTACTTATATATTCGTATGTTATGAGCAATATTACTCGTATATTCGTGGATGTAATTTCTCGCATATATTATGTACAGGCAGGTGTAATAGGTATACACTGGGGAGACCGCTGTGATAGCCACCCAAACCATCTTCCGGAGGTTGATCGCGCTCTCCCTGAGGTTGATCGCGCCCAGACTCGCATGCGGACCCAGAGGTTGATCGCGCCCTTCCTGAGGTTGATCGCGCCCTTCCTGAGGTTGATCGCGCTCAGACTCGCACGCCCTTGCTGAGGTTGATCGCGCTCGGACTCACGCGCGAATCCAGAGGTTGACCGCGCTCTGCCCGACGTTCGCGTGACCTAGATTTGTCTGGGACTCACAGCTTCCCCTAAGTAATTTACCTACTAAGGAATTATGACCATAATTGGTCCTGAATTATTATTATTATCATATTATATAATATATTATAAGAGACCAAGTTGGAGGCCAGGGTGATATATATAGAGATATATTATAAGAGACCAGGGTGGTTGGTGTGATGGGCGTTTCCGAGTCATCACCTCTTGAAGGTTGACAGGCTTGGAATCCACCCCCTGTGCTGTACCAGACCGGACGATAACTTCAACTGTCTCTTTTGACATCCCTTACGGGAAGCGCTTGCAAATTTTTTTTTCATATGTAACTATGCTCATATATACGTGATTATATAGTAAATAGGCAAATGCTTATATCTCTATTATATGAATCTATTTATGTATCTACTTGTGGTTTATGAATAACTTCATATCATATTTATATAACATGTGTCATTATTACATACTACCTTATTTTAAGTTTACAGTAGTAGTGAGTCAGAGGATCAGGCTGTCAACTTGGACAGCTGGTCAACTCTTGCCTTTTATTGAAAAATTAGTAACTTGAAAGTCTAACTGCTCACTTATTTTTCTGAAGTACTTGAAAATGGTCTCCGTTGGATCAGTTTAAAATTGTTATTTGACCTGAACCGGCAGTACTTGTTTTTGACCTTTCTGATTGTGGAAAGACTAGTTATAACGACATTGTGGAAAGCTAGTTATAACTGTCACACTAACTTCACGAAGGTCATTATTAAAACGAAAGCAATTGAAATATCGTTTGAGCTTGTCTACCTGTGAGCAGGTTGTAGTAAAAGGAAGGCAGGATTACTGCCATAGTAGCCTTTTAAAGATACTCACGGGTGGAAAGCTATGTGTTGAGTTAAAGTTAGACTGGATAAGAATATCACGAAAGTTTGTGTACATGCGGTTGTCTTCGTGACAAAACCGTTGTGGAGTTTTTCCCAGGTTTGGGGAGAACTTGATGACAATTGCCTTAACGATTTTTTGAAAATTGATTTCGGATAACTGCACTCAAAAAGAAGTTGCCATGATATACAGCTTGCTCTAAAACCTCATTATGTGTAGATTGAGGTTGATACATACTAAGCATACCTTTGATTGTCGCCGTTCTTACTCTGTTGTCTGTGTATGACGACAGAGGCGGAAGACGTCGGTATGGTGTTGTACCTTTGTCAATCAACGATTGCTAATTTTTGAAATGGGGACGAGAGTGAAAGCCAAAGTGTGGCTTCTTTCCTATTCTCAAGTCACTACCTGCAAAAACCAATTTGTAAAATCGTTCGTCTTCCTCTACTTTTTGTTCTTCAAGCTCTAAACCCTCGGTATATACAGGTTGGGCTTGCTTGTACTCTAAATGTCTGAGTGATTGAACGTGAGGCTCAATACGTTCGAAAAACTTTTGGTCGTCAGGTACGGTAGCGACAAGAAAAAGTAAGTCGTCTACTTCTCGAATGCCAAACACAAAGTTAGACAAATTCTGCCTACGCAGTATAGTTAAGAAATGAAACTCGTCAAAAATACATTTGATTTGGGCTAGTGGGGAAGAGAGGTAGCCTCCAATAGGACAACCTTTGATTTGCTGAAAGCATGCATCGCCCATGACGAAAAATGTATTATCTAAATCCATTTCTACTATGTCTAATAGATTTTGGAAAGTAAATATTACATAATCATCATGTGATGCACTATGGTGCCATCCTACGTCATATTTCATACGTCCATTCATATCAAGTCTTAGTGTTTTTGAGACTTGTACTTTTTCTCTTTGCTTTCCTCTTTTTCGTGTGCCTTCATATTCTCTAAGAATAATAAAAAGCCAGTGAAGGGACATCACGATTTCTTTTTTATCTAACCACGTAAACATTTGTTTCACATCAAACGAGAGTGTTTGGATATCTAAATCTACATCTAATTTATTCTCTAATTTTTGAAACAATGTTTGGGCTTTTTTGATTTTCCCTTTCAAATCCGAAAGCTTGTTGAGATTGAAATTGGGAACGTATTTTGTTACTTGTAGGACGAGAAAATTTAAAGCTTTAGCTGCATACTTGAGCATTTTTGTTCCTTGAGACAGAGATTGAATACAAATAAGTCTGGTTTTATTTTCAGGGTCTTTGTCCTTGGGGGAGGTCATAACTTTATGGACACAGCCCCTTCTATTCAATGGAGCAAAGCGATTTAGTTTGCGTTTATTGTATTCTTGTCTATACTTGCGTAAAATTTGTTCTTCGGTCATACTAACTGCTTTGAAACACGGAGAATCGATTACTTCCTGTGTTAGTCTTTTCCAAAGCAGAACCGGGCATTCTACCCATAATTGGTTTTTATTTTAACGAGGTCTTTTATTTTTATCGACTTTCACCGATTGTAAGGTTTTCCAACTTATTTTTTCCGCAGTTGTACTCGTCGTACATTTACCGAATTTTGATGGTTGGTATCCCATATTTTTTTGTAAATTTCGAACCATTGTATTGCCCGCAGTCTTTGCTATTCCCATGGATTGTAATACAGCGAGTAATGCATGTTTTTCGTTCTGTATCTCCTTGTCGCTATGTTGTTGCTCTGTGAAAATCGTCTTGGAACGGCCGGCCCGGACCTTGGCCGGAACATGGTTTTTTCCAAAAATGACGTATTTGGGCCACGTATCGTTTTATCGACTGCAAAGATTTATGAACCGGCACCACTGCTACGACTGGAAAAACACGAACAGTCACATATACAACTTTCGTGGACTGGACCTTATTGTCGACTTTCCTCCTCTATGGCAAAACATTTGCTGTTATATACAAAACAACCAATAGCATTCCGTATTCATTCCAAAGGAGCCGTCCTAGACAAAACAGTCAACATAGAACAACTTTGGTACCATCCTAAGGCATGGGAACGTGACATGAAGAAAGCTACACGACATCAAGCAATTAACGTATGGGCACAAACACAAACCATGCCACATTGGAAGATAAAAGAACGAATTGCATCTATTGTGAGATCTCGTTTACTTCGTTGTCCAGAGATGCCTCAAAAGCTCAAACTACACGATGAAAATGCCTTTCATTGACAACTTTTCCAGCAAAGAGCTTAAGACAATTCCATCAATTATCTTGCAACACATCAAGGTACCACAACAAATTCAGACTGCTATACTATCATTGGCTAAAGTAGTTCAAAAGAACTCGCCGTCTATTGCAAAGACTCTCATAAACATACACATGTGGATTGAGTCTTTTGACTTCCAGTTTAGTCAACAACCGACATGCTCTTCATTATGTTATAATGGAGTTCATTTCAGTTCTAGACTGAGAAACATGCATGGAGATATGGGAACAATTGGAGCACAACATGCATCTGCTATCCCCTATCTCGATGAAGAGTGCGCAGAAAGAGTTCTGGTGTTGCGGTAAACTCGCATCATGTAATCAGAGTCAGTCTTGTCTCCTCCCTTCCCATATCTTGTGATTGTTACCTTCTCATTGTTATCGAAGTGATCGAGGAGTGAGGTAAGAGAGGAAGAGTAGTGGGTGTTGACGCCGTTTCGGCCAGCCCAGATGGTCAAATTATTAATTCGATTGCGTAGACCATTGAGCATCCAGCACATTTTTGAACAGCATTGAGCAGCTTTGTTCCCGCACACACATGGTTTTGTCTTGTTCCGTTCTTTGATTGGAAGGGATCGTGAGACATTTTGTGTGTGTGTTATGTTTGCCTTGAAAATTTTTATGTAAGCTGGTCTTTTCACGTTCATTTTCGGCGGTAACCACTGAATAAAAGACTTTTCTGTTTGCACCCTGATAGATTTTGAATGCAGTTTTTCACCTTCTGTTTGGTGAGGTAGCTTTCCAAGATTGAGTATTGGAACTGAGATGAAATTCTCATACCCAAAACTGCCGGCCATTTTTGACAACTGCTGGTTGGAATTTGAGCTTGTTTTTGAATGTTTCCATGCCCTCATTTGTCGAAATTCTTGTTTCATTCTTGACAAGAAGTTCGAGGTTTCACCTACATAGTCTAGACTTGTTGAAGGTGAATAAATATAATAAACAACCGAAATA
Organism: Paulinella micropora; assembly: GCA_019918135.1. Taxonomy (NCBI): domain Eukaryota; phylum Cercozoa; class Imbricatea; order Euglyphida; family Paulinellidae; genus Paulinella; species Paulinella micropora. The sequence goes on from WBZZ01003389.1 coordinate 244,218, forward strand.
TTTGCCCCGTGACTGTTTTCCGGTTTGTCAAAATAGTTGAAAGCATGCAAGCTGTCCATATTAGGGATGGAGTTGATCATAGTCAGCTTTGCTTTAATGCATTTTGAATCCGTAACCGGAAGAGATGCCATTGCTAGAAAGTGTTGAATCATCATAGTCAACCGAAAAACTTTCCATACTATTTTTCCTTGCGTAGTAGTAGCCAAAGTCTTGATTTAATACAAAGGAAATTTGCTTTTTTCAACAGGATGTTTACCAAAGATTTCCTAGAGGAGCAAAGGCTTTGAATACATCTTGTGTCATTTGCTCTACTAGTTTCTGCGTTGGTGTTAAGGTCTTTATCGGAGGGTTTGGCGATGAGTTGGTATAATCCTCGAATTCGCCTGCACAGTGCAAATAAACGATTATAGCACCGTGTTTTAGTGTTGTTAGTTTGCCCTCGTGTTGAGATAAAACATCTCTAAAAAATGTCTTATAATCTAACTTGTCATATTTAAGAATAGGTCGTTGGTCTGGTGGTATGTGTGCGTATCTACTCTCGTGCCATTTCTTCATATCCTCCTGCATTATGGTGCGGTCATATACTTTCATATACAAAAAGTCAAACGGGTCTTTTGATACTTTCAAATGTGCCGTTATTATTTCATAGCAACTATACCCTTCCTCGGGCGGATTTCGCTTTGCTTTAATCGATATTTTCTTTTCCCTAACTGGTGCGAGGTCCTCTTTTGTTTCTAAAACTGGCAATTCTTTTTTCGCCAGTTCTTCTCCTACATTAGCCTTGATTTCGGTGATACCAGTTTCCTTCAAATCACTTTCTTTAAAAGACGTATATTCTTCTGTTGTTTCTGGTTCATTATCAAAAAAAAAATTCATCATATCGGAAGAAGGCAATAAAACTTCAACATTATCACCCTCTGGGGTTGTTCCGGTCGGTACTTTTCATAAAATGCGACACTATCAGTTTTTAGCGATTTGCTTGTTGGCAGTTTTATATCGCTACTTAAATGGGTCCATTTTTCTATTTGGCTCAGATAATGTTTTTTAGTCGACATGTTATATATAAGCATAACAAAAAAAAAATCTGTTTTATATTATTTATTCATCGTCATTGTCGTCGACAAAAAGTCTATTCATTATCGCCGTAAATAACCTTGCACTGATTTTTACATTCTTCTAAGGTTGGTAAATCTACGCATTTAATTCTTATACCCTCTTCTATTGTTTTCTTCTTTTCTAACACATCTGGCATCAGTTTTCTTAAATTAGTCCAGAAACTGACCCGCGAAGTGTGTGGATCATTCGCATTTGCTTTATACACATCACACAATGCTTCTGAACATCTTTACCAAAATGAATTTCTGGAAATTCTTTTGTAATATATATTAAGTTTAAGCAATCCAACCACCACTTTCTCAACTTTGAAAGGGATTTTACTTTTTGTTCTCGCAGTCCATTTGTAATGATTGTTTCGCGATCGTTAAAATCGCTGAGGTCCCTTTCAAGAAGAAACTTCGCTAGTCGTTGCCTGTCAATAGATCTAATATCTGTAATCAATTTTCTCTTTTCGTCTGGTTTCATAAGTGCCAGTTCGTCAGAAACTTCAAGAACTAGCCATCGTTGCTCTGTGGTCTGCTGGCACTACCCATTCTTCGTTTGAAGCAAGGACCAAGAATAACATATTTTCTAATGTTAGATTTGGTAAATATTTTTGTTTAAGGGTGAGTGTGTTTTCTGATACAAGTTTCTTAATTGTTCCCTCTCGTTCTTTATCACCACCCCATACCATCTCGTCCATAAATTCTACAATTGCTTTTGCGAGTTGGGCATTAAAATCGCCTAATACTTCTTTAACATCGGACGGCTGGAAGTAATAATCGGCACCTATTATGTCTTTAAATATTTCAAGAATAATTCCCTTACCTGCTCTTTCAGTGCTTGTCAAAACTAATGATAAATGTAGTTTTTGCCACGGCTTTTGATAAATGCTCGCGAACATATCAAGCACCTTTTTATATATGTCCTGCCTTCCCCCACACCATCTGTTTAAGATATGTTGAAAGGAGGCTTCATTTTTTTCTTTTTCTGCCGTGAATGATTTCACGTCTTCTAATGTGTCCGCGGGAATTTCAAACCCCTTAAACAAGTTAAAAACCCTTGTTTATCATTATCAAAGTATGCTTTGGGATCAAAGATTACGTCATTGACTTCGCGCCTTTTCGGGTGTGTATTCCACATTTTATACAAATCAACAACATTCAATGTGGCGGGGTTTTTACCTAGTGCTATCCAGTCTTCTTTTGATAAGTTAGTTTTTATTCTTTTGTTTTTGAAGAATGATTCAATTGCTGATTCCGTCTTGTAGCGAAATACCTGCTTGCCTTTGGAATCAACATATTCTTCAATTATAGTCGGCTTTGCTAAGTTAGCAAAATTGTATGATTTATTCATCCAAGCCAAAACAGTATCTATCAACTCCAAGCCAAAGCAGCATCTATCAACTCTGTGAATTTTTCTAAATTATTACATTCGTCTGCAAGTTGTCGTAAATCATCGATCGTGTTGATATTATCGACGATAGGGGGCGATAGTTCGTACATTTTTATAGTTTTGCCTTCGCAATTACTATCGTGGCAATGAAAATATAACCCGTCCCTTCTCCATACTACATAGCAATTGTCGCTGTCATTTTCTTCTCCGTTTATGATACACGTTCGCGTCCCCTTGGTTCTTAAAATAAACATTCTCTGCTTTCATTCAACAATTTACTTTGCTGAGTATAATTTCGTGTATTTCTTCCAGTGTGATATGTTGATATCGTTTCAAAGTTGTATATTCGGGAATTCTGATATTGTAAAATGTATCGTCATCGGGTCGCATAATCAGATAATCGTCTATTTCTACATCTTGTAGCAGTTTCAAGGTGTTTGTTTTTGGCGTGTATGAATACGGAAGCAAAACACGATCACTACCATCTTTACGAGAGTAGATAGTGCGAAAAGCCCTGTTTTTATTATACACACAAATATCAAGTATCGTTCGCAACTCAATATTCTTGTCGGCCGTTCAAATGTGAAACAGAGGTCGGGGTAATCTCAGACTCTTTCAATCACTGCTTCCACATATTTCCAGAACTCTTTTTGTGTTTCGCAGTTTTCAAATACCAAGCCATTATCGTAAGAAAAATGGCACGACATTTTACCATTCTTACTCGCATCCAAGTATTTTGCTTTTTTCGGATTATACTTCAAACCTACATTAGTAAATACATTTTCCATAAGTGTATTCCACCGCTCATACATTTTTTCGCGTATTCATCGCCATCAATGTCGGCAAACATTCGCTGGGGTTTGTTTTCCATTAATACTTCCTAGTATTGACACTGTCCCTGTTCATTGGGCGTTTTTTGAATCAATTCAACAAAATCCTCTTAGTATGGCATAGTGGTGAATTGTTTGTTCCCCCACTTAATAAGGACCACATCTTGCGGTTTATCTCTCAGTGCTTCTTCTTGTTTCCAATACTATTGCTCATTGGTCAGTGTCGGTGCGGTCATGTTATATAGTCGCTCAGATTTTTCAATAAAAATAAATTAATTATTCTATATATCCATATAACCCTATCCTTAATAGGTAATTATAATTTTTTATATATCTTTATACAAAAAAAAAAAAAAAAAAAAAAAAAAACTTCTTTTTTTTTTACTCATTCAAGCACTTGCATTTAATAAATCCTTTGAATTCCCCACAAAGTTCGCAATACTTTAATTTCTTTATGAGGCACGTCTTATGATAATACCTGTCTCTGTTCGGATATTTTTCTACTACCTTTTTTGGAATCACCCTATTGCTATTACAATAACAACAGAATTTAATGTTCGGATTGTCAAGGGTCCGAATGAGCAATAATAAATCTTCGTTCATTTTATCATTCTTAAATCGCTTGATACATTCAGATCCCAGCACCATTTCGCTTCCGTTTTTTTCATTTTTTACGATGTAGTTCTTTGAAATCTCGTGTGAGCAACAACAATATTGTTCCGCCCCGTTTTCTATACTTTCCACAAGTTTCCAGTCGTTCGTGTTCCACTTTCCATCGGGCGATATAAACGAAACTGCATTGACCAGATTTAGAAAATAATTTCCACTTACATAATCTAAATGAAGTCTTAAGTCGTCATATGTCCAATACGATCGGCGGTGAGAAGTGTCCATGGTTTATATAATAGTATATATATTTTTTATGAGAATATATAAAGTAAATTATATATTGTTTAACATATTATTACGAAAAGCCCTTAATTCAAGTAATTCCTTCTTTTGTTTTTCGTATTTCTCCTTCCGCAATAATTTTTTTCTTAGTTTCCTTCTTAATTGTTCTACATTTTCACACATATAATCTTCAAGTAAATTTATATAGTGGTCGTTATATTTCAATATTTCAAAGGAAGAAACATAATCGCATTTACCATTCATCAATCTTTTATAAACAATTTTATGAGAATATAGTCGTTTATATAATGGTTGAATAGTTGAACCGATATAGACTTGATCAGTTTGATACGATCTAAGACTATATATTTTTCCTTGTTTATAGTCTAGCATCGTTTTATATCGTTTATTCTCGCTATCTTTAAATAATAAATTATCACATTCATATAAATGTGTCTTATACCAAGACGCACTATCGCCGACACACATTAAAGGTAAAGCATCGTCAAAGGAACGACATGCATTATTTCCGTTATTTATGAAAACACATTTGAACCCAGTTTCAACACCATGCTTTATACACCAAACGCAACAATCCTTCCTTGAATCATTCACTCTTCTATAAAATTCGCAGACGGTCCGCGAAATAGCCGAGCACACAAATAATAATATTAATAACATATATTATAATATCCATAATTTACCAGAGCAAGTGATAAGCCCAATATGCGGGTTGATTTTTGTTTAAATATGCGGGCTTTCCATCCTTTGTTTTGATTGCTTGATGTCTGGCACGATAACTTTCCCGTCTGTCTTCGTCTTGATGTTTGGTGTAACCGGAATAACCAGATGCGCCAAAGTTGATACGACGGCAGTTGTAGATTACATAATACTTTTGTTCCTTTCACTTTACTTTCTCCAAAATCCGTTGCAGCTAATGACAATGCTTTTTCTCTTAGCTCCATTATGTTTTAACTCTCTATTTTAAGTTCTTCTCTAATTATATTATTGTAAATTTTTTCCCGTTGTTCATTTGATAGCGGTAATCGATAAAGTAAATTTTCAGGTTTTCTAAAAATATTGGGGTTTCTATTCACTAAGTTCTGAGTGATACGGATTTGGTCAATTTCCTTTCCTAGCCTTTCTAGTTCCTCCAGTTGTTCCTCGTCTTTACTTTTTTCTTTTTTTATTTTCCGTGCTATATTATAGTAAATAAAAAAATGTAGTATTTTAATGAAAAAAAATGGAATGCTTATTACAATGAAGCCAAAGCAGATCATAAGGGTGAGTCCAAGGAATTTATTACAGCAAAAGCCAATGAACTAAAGTGGGAAGATAGAATAAAGGATGCTCTTGATTTTGAAGATGCACCCAACAATCCAGATATAAAAATATTAAAAGAAAGGATTAAAATGCTAAGCAAAAGGTCGTCTATATATGACAACATGGACCAAAATACACTAAGGAAACATCTTAGAGAAAATGGAGTTGTTATAGAAGAACTTGAAAAAAAATTTGGAAAATGCCCATAAATGAACAACGATTAGAAATGGTACAATTAGCAAGGAATAGGGACAAAGCAAACATTCAAAAAATTGAAGACTTTATTAGTCAAACGAAACGTGATATGGATCAATTGATAACTCACTGGGGATATCCAGAAGAAAAAAGATCCTTACTTGAAACAATGACCCGTGAGGGGTTAACACATTTATTGAATAATAATAATAATAATAATAATAATAATAATAATAATAATAATAATAATAATAATAATAATAATAATAATAATAATAATAATTATTATTACTATTATTATTATTGGACACCGTGATAGCCCAGTGGTCAAGTTCTACCATATGGGCCCTGTTGCCAGTTCGATTCCCGTCGGTGCCACCAGTATTTTCATTGAACATACCGGTCCGTCTGGAAGTGTTGGAACTGCCCTTGCGGGGGTGTCATTAGAGCCTATCGTCAATTCTTCGTACTCCCCTCACGGGTGAGACGATGGAGGCGCATGTGCATATTTGCATCAGCCATTGACAGAGAAGCACTATTATTATTATTATTATTATTATTATTATTATTATTATTATTATTATTATTATTATTATTATTATTATTATTATTATTTACGGAGGGGTGCACAGTATGGCACCCCACGGGAAGTGGAGGTGGTTGGGCCTCTTCCCACTGGTTCCGAGGCTATGTCGTTGTGTTGTTTTTATAAGTCATACACCACGTGGGATCAAAGCGGTGTATACGTTCCGCGATCTAGGGTTGGTGACAGGTTTCGAGGCGTCCCAGACACTTACCGCAAAACGTCCTCATGCGCTGGCAGACCGCATGAAATGTCTGCTAACCCCCCCCCCCCCCCCTTGAGTACCTCCATTCGACTTGTACCCAGTCTTGTGGAACTCTCTCATAGGGAACATCAATCATTTGCAGTTGATTCCCTGCAAGGTAACCCGACACGCCGAGCGGGTAGCTATTCGGGGATGGTCAGAGCCACTCTTCCCTCCCCAACATTCATTGTTGTGACTGTTGGGTCGAGTGATGGAGGCGTATGGCCCTTGGGCTCGTCCGTGACAGATCAATACAATTATCATTATCATTATCATTACTATCATTATCATTATCATTATTATCGTAATTATTATTACTATTATTATTATTATTACTATTATTATTATTATTATTATTATTATTATTATTATTATTATTATTAAGGGAGTACATAGGCCATCGGTCCCTTTCCATGGGCTGATTGGTATAAAGCTCCTAGAGTAATGTTCTATGCCGTCACTTCCTTTATTCCACCGATTGGTGTGGAGACTTTCCTTATGGAATGGAGGACTGGATGCACATGGCATTTTGGCTCAGCAATTGGCAGACGATACATACATACATACATATTATTATTATTATTATTATTATTATTATTATTATTATTATTATTATTATTATTATTATTATTATTATTATTATTATTATTATTATTATTATTATTATGGAGGGGTGCACAGTATGGCACCCCACGGGAAGAGGAGGTGGTTGGGCCTCTTCCCACTGGTTTCGAGGCTATGTCGTTGTGTTGGCTCCGAGGCTATGTTGTTGTGTTGGTTCGAGGCTATGTTGTTGTGTTGGTTCCGAGGCTCTGTTGTTGTGTGGGTTCCGAGGCTATGTCGATGTGGGTTCCGAGGCTATGTTGTTGTGTTGGTTCCGAGGCCATGTCGTTGTGTTGTTTTTTATAAGACATACACCACGTGGGATCAAAGGGGTATTTACATTCCGCGATCTAGGGGTGGTGACGGGTTTCGAGGTGTCCCAGATACTTACCACAAAACGTCCTCATGCGCTGGCAGACCGCATGAAATGTCTGCTACCCCTGTGAGTACCTCCATGCGGGACCTACCCAGTCTCGTGGAGCTCTCACGCGGGGAAGATCAATCATTTGTAGTTGATTTCTTGCAAGGTACCCGACACTGTGCGGGTAGTAGGGACTTCCTTTTGGGGCCTTCTATGCAGGATGGTTAGAGTCACTCTTCCCTCCCCAACATACTCACTGTAGTCGCTGTTGGGTCGAGGGATGGAGGCGCATGGCCCTCGGGCTCAGCCATGACAGATCAATATATATATTATTATTATTATTATTATTATTATTATTATTCGGAATAACCTCGGCTTAGTGTAGTCTTGCCCTCAGGAGCTCCATCGGCGGCCCCTATAATCAGTCGAGAGACTGACTAGGTGAGGATGGAGCACCTCGAACAAGGGCATGGAGGCTCATGTCCGGAAACGGATCGTGCAATCAGCTGCATCAGTATGCCTTAGAGGAAGTAAATTATTATTATTATTATTATTATTATTATTATTATTATTATTATTATTATTTTGGACACCGTGATAGCCCAGTGGTCAAGTTCTACCATCTGGGCCCTGTCGCCAGTTCGATTCCCGTCGGTGCCACCAGTATTTTCATTGAACATACCGGTCTATTTCTGGACCAGTATTTTCATTGAACATACCGGCCCGTCTGGAAGTGTTGGAACTGCCCTTGCGGGGGTGTCATTAGAGCTTATCGTCAATTCTTCGTACTCCCCTCACGGGTGAGACGATGGAGGCGCATGTGCAGAAATGCATCAGCCATTGACAGAGAAGCACTATTATTATTATTATTATTATTATTATTATTATTATTATTATTATTATTATTATTATTATTAGTAGTAGTAGTAGTAGTAGTAGTAGTAGTAGTATCATTATCATCATCATCATCATCATCGTCGTCATCGTCATCATCATCATCATCATCATTATAGTTATTATTATCTCTCACCAAAAGGAACGTTGGTACTGACTGGAGCCGCGCCCGCATTCGAGCAGGGTCACATCTATCTATCTATCTATCTATCTATCTATCTTTCTTTCTTTCTTTCTATCTTTCTTTCTTTCTTTCTTTCTTTCTTTCTTTCTTTCTGTCTATCTGTCTATCTATCTATCTATCTAAATATTATTGTTATTGGATGACATCGCACAGAGTAAAACTTTTCTCAAATCAGAAGTGCTTACTGAGGTGTTTTTCGCTTCAACACATGCTAAAGTGTCAGTCTGGGTGGCAACTCAAAGTTATACACAACTCCCACGAAGAATAAGAATTAATTGTCATTGGATGATTATTTTTAATGGAGAAGCGAACTTGACAGACTGGCAGATGAATATGAAAGTCCTTTTCTCACTAAAAAGGAATTTAACAACATGGTTAAATATGCCACGGCAGAACCTTCATTTAGCAATTAACAATACTGCTAGTGATAGAACAACCCAGTTTAGAAAGAATTTCTCTACTATATTACGATTAAATAAGGATAGAGATATGACAAACTTGTAAAATTAAATTAAAATTTTTTTCAGCAATAATATAATATTATTATGGCGGAATCAACTAAATTATACAAAACTTGCTATCAGCAAGTAATCGCACTTTGGCATAAACAAAATGCACAAGGAAAATTCGTAAAAATTCGTAAGGGATCGCCCGAATACTTAGCGGTAAAGAAGATAGAAGAGGATATTAAGAGTGGCAAGATTAAGTGTCAATTAAAACCAAAAGTAAGCAAAACAAGTAGTAAGAAAAATGAACAACCTATTCCCAGCGGACAGCCAGATCAAGCGCCAGACGAAGCATTGAAAAGAAGAGCACCAGACATAGTATCAGCAAATAATTCGTCTCCTGAACCAAATGCAAAACCTGTTGAAATGTCTCCAGCACCTAAGGTTGAACAATCTTTACCAAAATCTGTTAATCCCACACCTGTTTCTGTGCCAAAACAAACTACTACAACACCAGCGAGCAAGATAGAAGCAATAGAGGATGCTTCCAAGGAAACTGCACCAACTGAAAAGGTTGCTCAAACTAGCGACAATGACATAAGTCAAGCCATGGCTGATTTAATGAAAATAAAAGAGGAAAGAATTACGCACAAGAATTTACAAATTACAAAAAAATTAATCAATGCTAATTGATAAAGTAATTATTATTATTATATAATAATTAAAAACTCAAGTGCCTCAATTCGTTTGCCAATTGGCTTTATTAATAAAATAAATGAAGCAAACCGACCAATTAGTGATGGGTTTCAATTGAATCAGTTTGAATTGTGGAGTAGTCATGGTGCCCCATTAGTTAATCAACCATTAACCGAATTTGGCGATCTTGTCTCACATGAGAAGAGTACTATTCAAAACACATTAACTGACATTTCTGATAACAAAGAAAATGCAGATGTTGTTGACTGCTGTTAGAAGTTTGGCTTATTTAAAGAAAGCGGTTCAAAATGCTGAGGCAAGAGAGTTTCAATTGACTTCACCACAAGATACAAGACTTGACAACATACAAAATTCAGTTGATATTATTAAACAATCCGTTTCAAGTGAATAATCAATTATTTTTAATTTCTATTATTATTTTTTATTATAGGAACCTTGCGAATTTTACTATTCTACAAGTACACACAAAACGGAAGGAAGGATTCTAAAAATACTGAGGAGTTGATGACCCTCAACAACCTCAGGTATGAGTTGCCAGCAAATCTAGCCCTCACTGAACAGGGAAGTATCATCTTTAAGAAATTTTTTGCCGACCAACAGACTTACAGCAGTGCGTCGGGAACTGAAATGATTTTTACATTGCAGGCAAGCACTGATTTCGTTTATGGAAAGAATTGTTATTTAACATTTGATATTAAAGCAGATGGGTTGGTAGCCACTGATGGAAATGATAATGTTGGTTGTGCTATTGGTTTTCAGAACACACCAGCAACCGCTATTTTTGAAAGATTTTTGTTGGAAAGCAAGGATGGTAGCGAACTTGAACGAATTGAAGATTTAAACAAGATGGTGCGAAATATTCTCCCGTGGCATTATCCTTTTGATTATCGTCGGCAGGCACAGATGGCGGGACAACGAGAACCCGTTGAAGTTAGTGCTAGTATCGATGCTAAAACGTATTCCGTGACAGACTTTGCGCTCAATGACCCCACTGCTGGTAGTGTTGCGACTGGTAATTATTTGAGGGTTTGTATTCCTCTTCATTACTTTTCAGGAGTGTTTAATAAAGAAACTCTCATTCCTCCCTCTTTGATTAGTGGTATGTCAGGCTTCGTTTGACATTTGCACCGCCACAGGAGCATTGACTATTATTGGAACCGCTAATGGTGCGGTTCCCATCGGGTTTAATGGCACTGCTCTCACTTATACCATTAACAACCCAGTTGTAATGTTGGAGACATTCTCTCTTGCTCCCGCTGTCCAAAGAAATATTCTTGAACAAATGGGAAGCGAGGATGGTCTTCCATACACTTACGAAACATGTTACAATCAAAAGGCAAATCGGGGCACTTCCGATGATTTTAATCTCCAAGTAAATAAAGCCGTTGCTCGTGCTCAGTGCTTGTATATCGTAACTCAAAATGTGCTCTCTGATAATGCTAGTATTGATAACCTTGGAACTGCTCAAATGAATTATAAGCAGTATCAGTGCCGTATTGGTGATTGGTATGCTCCGCAACAGAAGATGGAACTTGGAGGAAGCACCGATACTCTTGCTGCCGTTCAGAGAGGCTGCGCCGAATCGTATATTAACAATCTCCAAGCGACTATGGGCATTCGTGATGCTTACATGTCTTCGTCTGTTTCTTTTGAAAACTTCCGCCAGTATTATTCTGCCGGACTTGGTGCTACTGCTACAAATGGAAGATTTGCTACCATTATTCAAACACGTAATCAGTCGCCACACATTTAAGCGTCTGGTCTTGCAGTTAATAATTCACGAACTGCCGAAGTTACTATTCGTTATGCCGCAGATTATAATGCTACTCGTGCTATCAGTGCTTGATTGAAATATGTCAAAGTCGCGTCTATCTACCCGTCTCGCTGCGTAGTCAAAGAATAAAAAAAATTAAAAATTAAAATGTATTATTTTACAATACATATAGCCATGTCATTCACGATAAGCAACTAGGAAGACGAAAAGCGAACCCGCAAAAATTTCCTCCTTCGTGTATCGTCAAGCGACAAAACAGAATCAAAATCCGCTTCTACTCACAATGGCAGTTTCGTTGTTGATCTCCCAGCAACTGGTCGTAATATTGACATAATCAGCGCTTATGTCATAAGAGTATCTCCATTCCAAATGCTTTTCCAAACATACCGAGTTATGCCAACACTCTCACATTGATTAAAACAACTGGATCCGCTACAAAAACGGCAATCGTAACCGAAAGCCAATACACCATTGATACATTTATTACCGCCCTTCAATCTGCAATTAATTCAGCAATGACCCCTAACTCTGTAGTTATAACTTTGAACTCCGTTAATAAATTGAATTTCGCATTCACTGGTGATACGTATGCTTTTGATTATGACAATAGCACGATTAGAGACAAAATCGGACTGACTGCCGATATTTCGGCCGCGGCGAGTAGCACGATGCAATCCATCGTGAATTTAATCGGTGAAACGGCAGTTTATATTCATAGTCGTGCTTTAAATCAATCTGGTTAGTTGAAGCAAATGGAAATTTCTCTGTCGTTGGTAAATGCAACTTAGATAAGCCCTACGGGGTCCAGTGCTACTTTGAATCGTCAAACGATGTTGCTGATTATGTGCCATTTAATACAACAAAAAGTTTAAGGTCTATTGATATTGTTATCCGAAATGCTAATGGTGATGTACTTAAATGTCCATTAAACTTTGAAGTTTCAATTCTCCTCAAGGTCTATCATGCTTAAGGAAAAAACAAATATAAAATATAATGACATTCATAGAAAATTTACGTGTGTTATTCATTTTAATAAAAAACATTAACTTACGACGACAACAACAGCATAAACCTGCGGGACGGCTTGATCGCGGCGGCCCAGAGTTTTACCAAGAGAACCCACGGGAGCCCAGCCTCAAGCTGCACCGGGGGTTCTTCCGCGCGGCCACACCCCCCTGCTTCTGGCGGCTGCAGGAGCTCCTGCGACAGCACCCGCCCGACGAGCTGTACGTGGCGGGCATGTCGCTGGGGGGGGCCATGGCGCCGCTCCTAGTCGTGGGCCTGGCCAACACGCTGGGCTGGGACCCCGACCCGGCCCTCACCTGCGTCACGTTCGGCGCGCCCAAGATTGGTGACCGGGCTGGCAACAGCCTGCTGCTGTCCGAGTTCCGCCGGGCCGGCCGGCGGTGGCGCTGGCTGCGCCTGTACCGCGGCAGCGACTGGATACCTACCCTCCCGCCGGTGCTCTGGAGGCGGGCCGGCGCTTACCAGCACCCCGAGGCCGCCGAGGAGCGCCGGGGCAGCTACCGGGCCTTCGACCTGGATGGCTGGGCCGTGAGCGCGGACCTCAACTGGTGGGGACAAGCAGGTTCCCCCGCGGACGCCGCCGTCAGGCGCACCAACCGCCGGCACTGGGGCCATTGGTGGTACTGGCTGCCCGCGTACCCGGCCCTGTCCTAGCGCAGACCGGTATTCTTCTCCGGCCGCGAGCGGCCCGCGCGCGTGTAGCTGCCGGGCGCAAACCGGCACGGAAGCCGTCAGCGACTAGAACCTAGCTCTCTTCGCGGGCCCTCCGTCCCCCCCAGGAGCCCGCTGCTGTCAAAGCCTGGCCGTCAGGGAGGGGGAAACAGAGAGCCTGCAGCGTCCCGGGAGGGGGGGAGCGGCCTGACCCTGCCTTAGCCCTGGCTGGCCCGGAGAAACGTGCCTGGCGCCTATGAACCACGCTGGCCTCTAGCTCACATTCGGCACCGGGCCGGCCGGAGCTGCCTAGCCGGTGACGGGGACGGGTGGCCGGCGCGCGCACGGGAGCCATGATGGGCCCGGTACGGTGCGGCCGGGCTAGGTTGAGTGCTCTCGGTTTATTACCACAGCAACCACGAACAACAGCAAGCCTGGCTTCTTCCTGCCCCGGCGGTGCAAACTAAACCCCGGACGCCCCGGGCGTCCCTTCCGCTTCCCGCGACACCTGGCACTGGCACAGCTCGGGGGAGGGAGCAGAGACGAGTGTGTTCTCCTGCCCCTTCAACTCTGGGCACTGGCACAGCTCGGGGGAGGGAGCAGAGACGAGTGTGTTCTCCTGCCCCTTCAACTCTGGGCACTGGCACAGCTCGGGGGATGGAGCAGAGACAAGTGTGTTCTCCTGTCCCTTCAACTCTGGGCACTGGCACAGCTCGGTCAGGCCCTCGTTGCCCGGGTGTTCGTCCGTGGTAGCTACAACCCCGACCGCTGCACGCAGATCCTGGCCCGCTTCTTGACACTAACCGTAACCTCGAACTCGTCGCACTCCAGCTCCGCCAGTGCTGTTTCCTTTTCTTTTAGCTCGGAGCGAAGTCTCTGGGTGGTAAAATCGTGGATCGCGCGTCTGTATCTTTTTTTCCCGGGCGCCAAGCCACATGCTCTGCTATGTGCTGTTTTTGTAATTCAACTGCGGCTTGCTGCTGCGCGACCTTGGAGGCCAGGCTTTCCGTTACGTCCTTCAACGCGGCGCAGAGCTCCCACTGGCACCAGGCCACGGGGTTTCCTCCTGCGTACGTGAACTGCCAGAGCTGGTCCGCGCCGGGCTCCATAGCTCGAAAACACGCGCCGTCGGTTAGGGAGTTTTGTAGTGGTGCTGCTTCCTTTTTCTCTCTTCCAGAAAGGGGGGGGGGCAGGGCGCCCTCCTTCCTCTGATCAAAAACAAACAGCTAGAGGAAGAGACGAACAGCTAGAGGAAGGGAAGGGACCCAGGATTTTAATTAGGACGGCGAGGTGCTGATGATGATTGTCGTGGGGGGGGAGGAAGGCGGCCCCGGCGGGGAGGGGGGGGGGGGGGGGCGAGGCACGCAGCCCGGACTCGGCCACTGCCAGTCTCTCGCGCCTTGCAGTCGGTCACTGCTGCTGTTGCTGGGCGGCGCGGCACGCTTCGCAGACAAACGTGCCGTCTTCTTCTTCGGCAGGGTCCTCGCTGATCCGGCAGCCCCGTAGCAGATGGACGAGGCCCGCCGCCTCGGTCTGCCGGGCGGCCGCCTCGGCCTGCCGCCGCACCCCCGCACAAGTCGTGAGCTGGTGTCGCTTGAGGCACGGCTGGCAATAACCCCCTACGTCGCACTCGGTGCACGCCAGCAGGGTCTGCCCCTCCTGGTAACAAGATCCGCAGCTCATGCGGCCGGGGGGGGAGGGAGTGGTGGCAGTGGCAGAGCGCTCGGCTTTTCTGTGTGCAGCGGCAGCACGAGCCGGCATGGAGCGCCAGAGGAAGAGGAAGAGGGAGGGAGGGTGGAGGGGTGGGCCGGGGGGGGGGGGGGCGGGTGAAGCGGGGAGGGGAGGGGAGCGAGAGGAGCGGCCAGGGGGTAGGGGGCGAAGTGCGTGGGGGAGAGGGTGCCGCGCGGGGGCCGGCGGGGCAGCTGCCAGACCCCGCAGAAGCTTTCGGCATGGGGGACTCGTCCTGGGCCCCGCCGCCCTTGGCCCCGCTGTCCTTGGTGTACCGGCCCGAGACGGAGAACCCTATCTTGGCCGCGACTTGTGTGCCGCAGGAAGGCCTGGTGGACTTGGCGCTGTCCTGGCGTTACCTAGCGGACCCGCGGCTGCGCCTCGGCTCTAGCCCCCACCTGCGCGCGGCTTGCATCCAGGCCCTGCAGGACAAGAGCTTCTGCTGCACCCGCACCTTCTGGTCGGCCGCGCGGCGGCGGCACGTGCATATGCTGGACATGTCCCGGGTGTGGGTCGAAGGCCACCTGCTGTGGGAACAGCGACTGCAAGACCCCACGAAGCTGCTGTCGGTGCGACTGCAGGAGCCGGCCGACCCCTAGGCAGGCGGAGGTTCCCTGGCTCCTTCCGTCCCTGCAGGTGGCTGCCGTGTGGGCTGCCAACGCCCCAAACTCTCGCCTTGCTGTATATTAAAAAAAGCCAGCCCGCTTATCTCTGCCTGAGCTGCGTCGGCGCTGCTGGCCGGCTTAGCGGACCGCCCCCGGGGGAGCAGGGGTCCGTCAGGTCTAGCACCAGAGTCACGAGGTGCGAGTAAGGCGCGGCGAGCCCCTCGAGCTCGAGGCGCAGCGAGGCCGGCGGGCGGCCGGCGCCCCGGGCCAGGGCCCCCCAGATCAGTGCCGCCTCTGTGTGCCCGTCGACTGCTCGGACACGGCCGTGCAGCACGCCGGTGGCTAGCGCACTGCACGCGTCGGGTACCCCCGGCCGGCCGCCGGGGTGGCAAGTGAAGGAGACGGCCGGCCCCGGCGTCCGGTGCCGGCCCCAGGGGCACAGGGCCTGGTGGCGGGGTCCCTGCGGCGTGAGCTCGCCGGTGCAACACTCGGGGGGCGGCCCGGTGCCCCGGTACTGGCAGAGCAAGTGCCACAAGGCCACGCGTTGATTAGTCAGTAAGCGCCAGTGCCGGGCCGCGCGGGGCAGGCACACCGTACAGGTCGGGGCCAGGGGGGGGGGGGGGGTGGCCCCGCGCCGTGGGCTCGGGCCACGGCGTGGTGCGCTCGTCCGGCGTGGGCGCCGTGACTGAGTGCACGGAGCCCGCCGGCAGGGTTACGCTGACCGTGGCGCGCGGCGGCACGCACTGCCACCAGACGCGCTGGTGGTCGGCGTGTGCTGGGCTCGGCGCGCCCTGCTCGTCCAGGAGGGCCTGCAGCCAGGACGCCCCGCTCTCGACTCGGGCCACGGCCGGGCGTTCGCCGGGCAGCTCCGGTGGCAGCCCGGGCGCGGCCCGCCAGTGGTGCAGCAGCTGTTGCCGGCACGCCAGCACCTGGGCCCAGCCTAGGCAGTAGTAGTGGTCCGCCCCGCGGGCTACGACCAAGCCCGCGGACCGCCCCCCCTGTTCGACCGGGTAGCCCAGGCCAAACAAGCTCTGGTCGGCGGCCGCGCAGCTCAGCAGCCACCAGCCGCCGCGCTGCACGTAGCCGGTACCGGACACCCAGCTCTCCCCGATCCGGGTGGGGTGGTCGGCCCGTAGGCACCACCGGGCCAAGGGCGGCGCCGGCCGGCCGGTCGAGCCCCGCAGGTACAGTAACGCCTCGCCGGACACGCCGTCGAGGAGGCCCAGACACGACAGCCGCTCTTGGCCCCCGAGCAGCTCAAAGTTGGCCGACAGGGCCAAACAACGTGCGAGGCCGGCCGTGCCCACGGCCTTGCCCACGGCCTTGCCCGCGGCCGTGCCCGCGGCCGCGCCCAGGGCCCGGCGGACGCAGTCCGTCAGGGCCGGCGTAGTAGGACACAGGTACAACTAAACATTCGACAATCTTGGGGGTATCCCTTTTTCCGAAATTTTCCATGAAGTATATGGACTTTTTTGAAAACGTGTGGAAATGAAAGGAAATCAATTCACTGATTGCAGAACATATAAAAATAATATTAAAACATGTTTTTATTAATTGTAATACACTTTAACTTCATCTTCAGAGGTGGGCAGGAACCGGTCCGACACGGTAATCTTTCTCCTTTTTCATAGTCCCGGCTACTATGAATCTATGATGATAACAATGCCCAACATGCAGAATTTGCTTTTAAGTTTGTTTATCTTTGTTTACATTAAGCATTTTACTTTATTATGATAATAAACATTGCTTTTACCTACAATAAATTCCCCCCGGGGGGGGGGGGAGGGGGGAGGGGGGAACGGGGGAGGAAGAGAAGTGCGATGTCGCCACGCAAAATACATAGATTCTACAACAAAATTTCTTTAATTACTAAAAAAAATAATAAATCTAACTCCGTAATATCATACTAACTAAATTAGAAGTTTGTTTAACTCTTGCACGCGACAAACGTTCTTAATCACGCTTTCGACCATAACAAACCTGCCAGTGCAAAAAATTACGATTAATACTACACTACTACAAAGAAAAAAAACACAAAACAAATTCAAACATCTTTCAGATGAAGGAGAAAAGTGAAAGCTATGCAAACTACCTGGTGCGTGCATTTGAAGTTAGCGCCGAGTCAGCGCAAGCGATGCTAAAACAAACTCCCGTTAGGTGAGCTGGGAGCGGTGAGACCGGTGCCGCGTTGGGGGGTGGAAGGTGAGTTACCAGCAGACAGAGCGCCAGCTGCCATCCGCGCGATGAGATCCTCCAGCAAGCTTTCTCTCTCGCTCTTACTATTTTTGTTGTTGTTGTTGTTGTTGCTGTTGTTGTTGCTGATGTTGTTGTTGTTGTTATCATTATCATCATAGTTTTTCTTGTTCTTGTTATTCTTCTTCATCTTCTTCTTCACTCTCTCGTTCTCTTCTTCTGAGCTTTCCTCCTCCTCCTCCTCCTCCTCCTTCTCCTTCTTCGAATTCTTCCTCTTTCTTCTCTCCTCTTCCCGTTGTCGCTTCTCTTGCGCCTCTTTTTCCTTCCGATCTTGCGCTTCTTTTTTCTTCCTTTCCTCCTCTCTCAACTTTCTTTCTTCTGCTAGCATTTCCTTAATGGATGCGGCTTGTTCTGACATTGCCTTGTTCACAAGATCCTGAACGACTTCTTTCGACACGCCGGCGGACGAACTACCCTGAATACAATACCGGTCGCCGTTGTTTTGAAAGAAGTCGTTCATTTCTTGCAAACAAGGCAGTGGCAGAACAAACCAACAGCAACGACAACAACAACAACAAAGAATAATAATAATAATAATAATAATAATAATAATAATAATAATAATAATAATAATAATAATAATAATAATAATAATAATAGTATATCTCCTGCCAATTGCTGAGACAAAAGGCCATGTGCATCCAGTCCTCCATTCCATAAGGAAAGTCTCCACACCAATCGGTGGAATAAAGGAAGTGACGGCATAGAACATCACTCTAGGAGCTTTATACCAATCAGCCCATGGAAAGGGACCGATGGCCTATGTACTCCCTAAATAATAATAATAATAATAATAATAATAATAATAATAATAATAATAATAATAATAATAATAATAATAATAATAATAATAATAATAATAATAATAATAATAATAATAAAGTTTGAAAAAAAAATGTCAGCGCTTCCCGTTAGAGAGATTATACTCGGAAAAAAAAAGACAGGGAAAGGCTCACTGATAGAATGCCACACACACTAGCTAGCCATACTAAAGCTAGTAGCTATACTCCCCTCTCTAAACTATATGCTGCGGCGCCCAAAGAGACCTTTTGACCCCCCCCCCCCCCCCCCCCCCCGGGGGCCCCCCCCCTCACAAAAAAAAAAGAAAAAGAAGAAGGAGTAGGAAAGATTATACCTCCAACGACATGTCCACTTCATCAGCGTCGACCGCGGGCTTTTTGGACTTCGGCTTGCCTAGTCACGTCAGAAATTAGAAACACTGAAAAAAAAGCACACAAAAAAAGATGAAATTTGCTAGTACCTGGCTTTTTCTTGCTGGACCCCTTAGGCATAGGAGGCTCAGGGGTCTCTTCTTCTTCAGGGACGTCTGGAACGTCTGGAACATCGTCGACGTCGATGGATTCTGCACAAAGAACCAAACAATATTACATACATCCTTCATTTTTCATTACATACAATGTTGCTACCGAATCTCAGTTTTTTTGGCCTGCCCGAAGAGCGAGGCTCAGTCGGGCCCTTTTTTTGATTCTTCTTCTAACGTTTCAGGCGAGCATGCAGTAAATATGCAAAATAAAGAAAAGGAAGATGCCAAAAAAAACAAAAACAAAAACAAAAAAAAAAAAAAAAAAAAAAAAAAAAAGATGGAGCTGGTGGAGAAAAAGAATAATAACATGTATATGAAGAAGAAAAAGAAAAATGGAAGAAGAAGAGGAAGAAGAAGAAGAAGAAGAAGAAGAAGAAGAAGAAGAAGAAATGACCTTGTTTGCTTCGTACAGAAGCAAAAGCTCCCGCTTCCGCCAGTTGCAAATCATAGGCGGGTTCGTGGGGTTACCGACGTAGAGGAGCCACGCGGGCTTCACCTGCTTCTCGAAGTCCATCGGCGACGGATCAAGCATGCAAGAGTGTTTAAGGTTAAAACCAAAAAAACCCATGAGCTGATATTGGATTTCGTCAGCCTTGCCATCGCCGTCAGTGTCGACCTCGCGCGCAGCAAAAATGAAGCGCTTCGATCCTGCAACATCCAAGTATAAAAAATATGTGCAGCTTGTGAATTTTGAAAAACATACAGTACCTCGATTGACTTGCGCAGGAGTCTTCTTGCGCAAACCAATGGGAAAGACAATGAAGAGCCTGCAAATAAAAAATAAACAATCAGTTTATAAAAATCTTTCATACTTATAGGGAAAAAGACCCGGGAGCACAAGGTGAAGTTTCACCCTCACATGTCTCCACTTGCGTGGACGCCTTCAGTTCGAAATTGTTGTACTTTGTAAGTGCAACGTCGAGCGCGAGCGCCCCCTCCCGATGTTTGTTGTCCTCGGATGTGAACTTAAAGAGCAAGCTAATTAAAGCAGCAGCAAAAGAGGAATAATAATAATAATAATAAAAAGAGAGTTTAAATTAAAAAAAAATGGCAGCGCTTCCCGTTAGAAGAAATATACTCGAAAAAAAAAACAGGGAAAGGCTCACTGATAGAAGGCCACACACACTAGCTAACTATACTAAAGCTAAGTATCTATACTCCCCTCTCTAAACTATGCTATCGAATAATAATAATAACAATATAATAATAATAATAATAATAATAATAATAATAATAATAATAATATGTATCGTCTGCCAATTGCTGAGCCAAAAGGCCATGTGCATCCAGTCCTCCATTCCATAAGGAAAGTCTCCACACCAATCGGTGGAATAAAGGAAGTGACGGCATAGAACATTACTCTAGGAGCTTTATACCAATCAGCCCATGGAAAGGGACCGATGGCCTATGTACTCCCTAAATAATAATAATAATACTATATCTGAGGCGTACTGATGCAGCTAATGGCATATCCTCAACGGACATAAGCCTCCAATACCCTTGTTCGAGGTCCTCCACCCCCCCGTGTCAGTCTCTCGCCTGATGATCGGGGCCACCGATGGAGCTCCTGAGGGCAAGACTGCACTAAGCCGAGGTTATTCCGCAGTCCCAGCAACCTCTTGCAAGACGTCACCGAATGTGCAAGTGCATACACCAAGCGC
>WBZZ01003389.1:267500-274046 GCA_019918135.1 Paulinella micropora
TTCTCCTTCTCCTTCTCCTTCCCTTTGTCCTTCTTTTTTTGCTTCTCCTTCTTCTCCTTCTCCTTCTCCTTCTCCTGTCTCTTCTGCCTTTTTGTGGGAGGAGCTTCTCCCAATCCGTCGTCCCAGGGCACAGGCTTATTCTTGAGCAGGATCCCTACGATGCATGCATTATAAATACATACATACATACATAATACCTTGTGCATTCCAGGTGTAGCTGAAGCCGCGGACCAACTCCTCCAAATCGCCTTTGCCCTGCATGTTGCACATTAAATAAATAAGTAAGTAAGTAAGTGAGCAAGCATATACCAGATCATGCTTGCAAAAGACGGCGTGGGGAATCTCCACACAATCAAAGGGCAGCACGTCTGCAGACCCGTTGATTTTAAGGAACAATTCCCCACGCGAATTTTTGAGAATGGCTTGCAGAGTCTTGGCAATGTGCTTCGTAGACATGCCAGAGTCAGAAAGTGATCCTACACGTTGACAAACGAGCAAAATGAGTTGAATTCCAAAGACATAACTACCAGTCAGCGCCTTCAACCTTAAAATTTTTCTCGGGCCGGTCTGAAATTTGAACGTGTGGAAAAAGGGTCGTGTTATTATCAAACTTTTGTGCAGAGATTTTATTAAGAGCATGACATTTCGAGAAGATGTAACAGCATTCCCGCTCTTTCCCCAGCTCAGAATGAGCGGGAATGCTATTCTTTTTTTCTGTACACAACAATCTGTGGAAAAAACTCTGCACAAAAGTTTGTGAAAAGCGACCGGCATGATTTTGCATTTCCTTCCTACGTACTCTCAACTCATGTCATCCCTTGCATGTTTCTGCTATAACGTGTTTGTTGAAGCTATAAATGTCATTTCCTAACATTGCACGACCCAGCTTAATCTATTTTTCATAAACCAGCAATTCGATGAAACTCGTTTTTGGATTGCTGTTTTGCAAACTTTTGTGCAGAGATTTTATTGAGAACATGACATTTCGAGAAAATGTAACAGCATTCCCGCTCTTTTCCCAGCTCAGAATGAGCGGGAATGCTATTCTTTTTTTCTGTACACAACAATCTGTGGAAAAAACTCTGCACAAAAGTTTGTGAAAACCGACCGGCATGATTTTGCATTTCCTTCCTACGTACTCTCAACTCATGTCATCCCTTGCATGTTTCTGCTATAACGTGTTTGTTGAAGCTATAAATGTCATTTCCTAACATTGCACGACCCAGCTTAATCTATTTTTCACAAACCAGCAATTCGATGAAACTCGTTTTCGGACTGCTGTTTTGCAAACTTTTGTGCAGAGATTTTATTAAGAGCATGACATTACGAGAAGATGTAACAGCATTCCCGCTCTTTTCCCAGCTCAGAATGAGCGGGAATGCTATTCTTTTCTTCTGTACACAACAATCTATGGAAAAAACTCTGCACAAAAGTTTGTGAAAACCGACCGGCATGATTTTGCATTTCCTTCCTAGTACGTACTCTCAACTCATGTCATCCCTTGCATGTTTCTGCTGCAACGTGTTTGTTGAAGCTATAAATGTCATTTCCTAACATTGCACGACCCAGCTTAATCTATTTTTCACAAACCAGCAATTCGATGAAACTCGTTTTTGGATTGCTGTTTTGCAAACTTTTGTGCAGAGATTTTATTGAGAGCATGACATTTCGAGAAGATGTAACAGCATTCCCGCTCTTTTCCCAGCTCAGAATGAGCGGGAATGCTATTCTTTTCTTCTGTACACAACAATCTGTGGAAAAAACTCTGCACAAAAGTTTGTGAAACTGACCGGCATGATTTTGCATTTCCTCTTCAATATATTATTATTATTATTATTATTATTATTATTATTATTATTATTATTATTATTATTATTATTATTATTATTATTGTTGCTTGGAGCTGCCTTGCGGGGGTGTCAGTAGAGCCTATCGTCAAATCTTCGTACTCCCCTCACGGGTGAGACGATGGAGGCACATGTGCAGAAATGCATTCGCCATTGACTGAGAAGCACTATTATTATTATTATTATTATTATTATTATTATTATTATTATTATTATTATTATTATTTTTATTATTATTATTATTATTATTTTTTTTTTTTTTATTATTATTATTATTATTATTATTATTATTATTATTATTATTATTATTATTATTGAGTCTTTGGAGCGGAGCCGCGTCACCGAACGGCCCCGTGCTACCAATGGAGGCACATGTCCGACAGGATCAAAGGCCAATTGACTGATAAATCTATTATTATTATTATTATTGTTATTATTGTTATTATTATTTATTATTATTATTATTATTATTATTATTATTATTATTATTATTATTATATAGCATAGTTTAAAGAGGGGAGTATAGATACTAGCTTTAGTATAACTAGCTAGTGTGTGTGGCCTTCTATCAGTGAGCCTTTCTCTGTCCTTTTTTTTTTTTAGTGATTCCCTCTAACGGGAAGCGCTGCCATTTTTTTCATGTGTATTTCAAACTTTAGGTATGCCATGCTGAGGGCTAGCAAGGCGCCGATATATGTGGCACACCGTGGTGGTGGCTACGGAGTCTTTGCTGATAATACCTTCCTCCTTCTTTTCAGCTTGGGCTCCTCGAACCAGGAGGAAAGTCTTTGCGTGCTGCAGATCATGCTGCATTTTCTGATCATTTCACTATGAAAATTGGGAGTTCCCTGCAAACAGGGATGCATCCAATTAAATTCATTAACGAATCGAGCAGGAATGCAATGCATCTCATCAACTCTTCATCGCAAGGGTTCAACAAGCTCGACGATGACACTTGCCGACCGAACGTGAAGGTAAATTATGTTAGTTGTTACATACATCCATGCAATGTAAGTTTTTGTTACGTGTGTTGTATTTTTTCTATAAATATTGTTGTAAATAATGTCAGGTCAGCAAGGGTACTCCTATTGTGACTGTCACCACCGCAATATCGAAAGATCAAGAGATTTTGCTCAGCTATGCGCCTAATCCAGACCTAGAGATAGCTACGCTGCCAAGCGATGCACATCCGGTCTGGTTGAAAGAGGCTGCCAAGGAAGGAGCTAAAATCCCAGTTTTCCTGTTCGAGACTGACATTGGTCATGTATGTTTCATCGTTCCTGAGAAAGAACATCCGCTTCCACTTAAGTCAATTTCCTTGCTTCATGAAGCAAAGGTTGAACTTTTAGCGTCGGTCAGCAGTATTAGTTCTGATGGAAAGCAACCGCTCTCCAGGTCATCATCTATTCCGCCGGAAAAAAAGAGGAAGCTTCTCGACAGCGTGTCCTCAATTTCAGATAGTCGCCGCACGCTTCTGCCCAGGGAAAGCTCGGACATTACAGTCATCACAGAAAAATCAAGCTTGAGTGATGCACAGGTAAAAAATAAATAAATGAAAATTATTACTGAGAAGATTCTTTTTTACAGGCAGGTGTTCCTGACGTTGATGCTAACCTCGACAGCTGGAAACAGTCAGACAGTTCTACTGTCACTACAGGATATGATGTTAGTAGCTGCAGCAGCTCTAGACTATATCTTCCTACTGGCTCCATGGTAATTTTTTTTCTCTACCTGTCTATGTTCATGCTGGTTAATGTTCATAAGCGATCTTGTTTGCGTAGAACGTCGACGAAGAGTGTTCAGATACGGATTCAAACGGTGATGCTGCATCTATCAACCCTGGATTGCTTCCTCCTCTGGTCGGCGTGGACGATGCGGAATTATCCAACGAGCTTCGATTGAACTTCGACGAGCTTATGGAATCGAATGAGCTGTTGTATAACATCATGAGATTATCACCAATTCCTTACAGCAGACCACGTAAGAATCCAACGCGCCCCTACACGATGAAAAGTCGCACGAAAGGTGCAGTGAAGCTTCAGAGACCGTCTGCGCTCCAAAAACTGTTGGGGATTACCTTCGCCGACTTGGACAGGGAAGTTAAGTCTGTCTGCTGCAAAAAGTGGAAGTGTTATTCATTTATCGACACGCGTGATGTGCTTTACACGAGAGCGAAGAATGCGTCATCGTCTCTCAGTGAGCTTTATTCTTGGGCAGCTTCGCAGCTTGAATCGTTTCAAACAAAAACTGGATCGTTTCAGTATATGTATTTAACGGAGGCTGTGTGCAAAGTAGCCTGGCAGCGTATCTACGGGATCGGTGATAAAGTTTTGTCAAGAGCACACAAACTTCTTGCAAATAACACGAAGGTTTTGACAAAAAGCTACTCAACCGTTCCTGAAACAGAAGATGTGGTAGCAGTATTACTCTGCGAGAAGTTCATGGAGAGTTACCCGGAGATATGCAGCGACGGAATATGGAGGATGCAAGAAATGGCTCAGGACGCAGGAGTCCAAAACTATGTTCGCGAGAATTGGAAAGATATGTGCCTTCGGTTTGGTTGTTCGAAACGAGTTGATCCAAATAATCCTCCGACAGACAATACGATCAACAAAGTTTGGCGCATGGATTTTCCGCACGTCAAGTTTGTCAGAGGTATTATGCATATTTTCGTTATCATTACTTATTACAGGTTTGTTTTGCAGAAGGAGATTTCTCAAAATGCGAGATCTGCACAGAGCTTGCTGCTGATCATTCTAACGGTTTCAGGACTGAAGTAGAAGCTCAAGAATGGCGTCGCCGTAGCAGGCTTCATCACAAAATTCACAGGGCGTGCCGCGTTGCCAGCATGCAGCGCAAGAAGGCAGCACCAGCAGATTTTGCTGCCACAGTCATATCAGCCGATATGAAACCGCCAGTGAAGATCCCATCTTGCCGCCGCGCCGCGAAAGATTTCAAAGGAAAAATTGTGTTTCGCCTTTGCGTTGGAATCAATACCTGCTACACTACCGATACGCATTTTATTCTGACGTACCTTGAAGGCGCGGTAGAACACGGCGCGAACAGCAACATTACTATGCTTGCCGCACTTTTACATTGGCAACTTTGGAACCCTCGCACAATGCAAGCGTGGAAATTATATCTTGAGTGGGACGGAGCTGGTGATAACACCGCGTGGGCGATGCTGGGTTTCCTTGGGCTCAATGTCGTTGACAGAGGAATCCGTTTCCAAGTAGAGTCACATCGCAAGCCACCAGGGCACGGGCACGATGGAGATGATCAGGAATTTCGAGTTATGGATATCGGGTGGAAGAGCACCTTCCTGACAACTAACATCGCTCAAGCGTTATTAAAGCTCATTCTTGCATTCAAGAAGCAGCACAAGAAGAGGCATGTGCTGGTTGTTCTCGGATGTAACTACGACTGGATGACTCATTTTAGCCCGTGTATGAACAAGAGTTTCAAAAACTACAACAAACCCTTGGCATATAGAATCACCAAGAAAGATCCTGACGCTTTGCCGACTGTAGAGATCGCTACTTGGGGAGACGCACAGGATTTTCATGGAGTGCGTGATGATCCCAGAGGAGAACCGATCAATTTGTTTATCGGACGCCCCGGTAATAATATTATCTATCTTTCTCTTTCTCTCTCTCTCTCTATATATATATATATATATATCTCTCTCTTTCTCTCGTTCTATCTATCTATCTCTCTCTCTATTTATGACAGCGACCGACATGCCTCCCAAGCTTCCAGTCGGCTACTTCGTCAATCCGCGCCTGAAGAAGGATATTCGTGCTTTGGCTACTAAATACCTAGGGCCGGATGAGCGAGCACATGTGGAGGAAATGTTAGCAGGTGGAAATTTGACCAGAGTAGAGGTGGATGGAGATTACTTCGAAGGCGGCCTGCCCGGCCGTCCTGCTCATATGTCCTGTGTCGATGCAAAAGGCAAGGAATGGAGAGCAGAATTTCGATTGATCGACGAGCTACCTGTAAATTGGATGGAGTTGCCTCAAGAACGACAGGAGAAAATGAACGCACTTACGCGTTTGACCGATGAAGAGCTGCTGTCCTTACCACGCACTTATTTTGTTAATGAAGGACGTCCTCCAGCTCACCCGAGATGGCGTGGTGCAAGACAGCTTACTAGCGAAGAAAAGCAGGAGCAGGATTTAGCATTTGGAAATGCTTCTGAGCCTTGGCGGAAAATTCTCACGTTGCTAAGATCGTCAGAGGAAAAAAAAGCAATTTGCGTCCAAGCAGATGGTAGTTAGCGAATTGAAATCATGGATGAGAATGCATGGTGTTGCAACGCAAAACTCCGATCGGAAACAGTTCAAGAAGGCAGAGCTTATTGAACAAGCGTGGAACCATTTCGAACGATGCGACTGTGGGTTCCCTGAGGAAGAAGAGCTTGGTGCTGCTCAGCCTGCAGAACCAGTGGCAGATTCAGAGGATGACTTATCTGATACTTCATCTTCCAGTTCATCAACTGACTCATCGTCTGATCGATCTTCTGGTTCAGAGGAAGAAAAGCATGGTATTAGTTTTCTTCTTCTTCTTCTTCTTCTTTCTTCTTCTTCTTCTTCTTCTTCTTTTCTTCTTCTTCTTCTTGTTCTTCTCCTCCTTAACATGATGCTATCCATATTGTAGATGATTCAGATCGCTCCGACGCAAGTTGGAGAATGCGTAA
>WBZZ01003390.1:0-52500 GCA_019918135.1 Paulinella micropora
GGAGGGAGCTAACGCAACGAAAAGACCCAAAAAGAGACAAAAGATGCAACGGTGCCACTGGGGTTCAAAGTCATGACACTACCCCAGTGCCAGCCGCGCAGTACCCCAGTGCCAGCCGGGCAGTATCCAGTGCCGACAGTAGTGGTTTAATAAGTGTACAAAGACTTCGCATATATAGGGCAATGTGAGCAAGTCACTCTGTCCAACAGCCACTGATAAAACCAAGCGCAGAAGAAAAATCTAAAGCAAAGCTCTCAGCAAAATCACAACAACGAATCTATAAGACATAAAAACTAACATGAACGTGGTCTATACTAAACGAACAATAGAAAAAACCCTATAAAGCAAAGAACTATCCTAGTTTGCTATTGGGTCTCGGGCCACCGGTCCCTGCTCATTCTGCAACCCAGTTTGAGGCACAGCAGGAGAGGGGCCGCCTGCCTCGATGCGCAGCGTGAATTTGACGTAAGCCTTGTCCAAGTCTTGCCATTTGCATTGCGCAATTTAGGATATGCGCATTGCCTCGCTGAATCGTTAGGGAGATCTCTCGTACTGTTCTCACACTCACCGATTGAATTGAATCTGTGATGTCGAGCGACGCATTGACGCGTTTGCCAACGCAGAATTCGATCAAGCCAAGCGCCTTCTTGCCCAATCTGCCTTGCCTCTCGAACGCAAAAGGCATGATGATCGCCCCATCTCCCAGGCGGCTGGCAGCCAGTTGATAAAAGGCATTCGTTTCCTTGCGGATCTCTGCTTTTTGAGCAGCAAATCCAACTTCTACTGCCGAGCTCACCCGAGTTGATGCACTTTCAGCTGCGGTTCCTGTGGCGTCGATCAAAATGCTCCTTTCCGCCCACGCAGCGTGTATGTCAAGTCTGTGTTGGGTGCTTCCTATTACAGCTTCCTCCACATTGGTCTGAGCGCCCGCATCTGTGCACATTTGTGCTACTGATCTCAGGACCATGTTGTGCGCGAAGGTGACAGCTCCGGCGTTTGTGTTGCACGTCATCAGATGATTGTTGATCTCTCTGCCGTTGAGTGCTGCGAGGGAGTGGCCACAGACGCATTCGTCCTGTATGTCTGCAGTTGGTTTTAGCCCTAGTTGGAGTGCTAAGCAAAATGCAACGTCCGCGTCGTTCATGTAGAAGTCGTCCCCAGTTGAGTTCATCCACAAGTTCGCATGCTGAGGTGCGGCAGATTTGACTGCTGCTGTGATCAACGGGTCGGCACTTACATCTTTGGTTCGGTTGTATTTGCCCTTCAGAGTAGCCAGAAATTGATGAAACATTCGATTGATTGGTTTCTCCTTACATCGTTATAGCAATGCAGCAGTAGACCGAGCCAGCCAGTAGGGCGTCTCCACGTCTTCCTCTTTGCATGCCTCCACAAGGTCTGCATGTGCTTGGGAGATTTCTCTTCCATAAGTGGTAGCCAAGACCTTGTCTATCCCTTCCCGGCCGTAGTTTTTCCAGCTGGAGTATTGGATCGCACGGCATGCAGTTGCCAAGAAGTGTGCGTTGGTGACGGCTGAGGATGCGATAAACTTGTAGGTACGTTGATGAAATAGTTGCCATAATGCCTCAGGACCTGTGGTAGGTAGAAGAGCAATTTCATCTCATTTAAACCGGCTTGCCGTATTGCGTATGCCAGCGCTACTTCCGCGTACTTTTTGTGCGACTCGATTGCAGTCCATGCTACACGGCTGGGGAGCGCGGAGGCAATGTAGTTTGTTTTGAAGTTAGCATAGTTCTTGATGAGGATGAGGCGCTCCCGCAGCGGCATTCTCCTTGCGTCTGCGATCTGCATTGCCTGTTCTCCCCACGTCGCAACTAAATCTAAAGCCCACTTCGTTTGCTGTTTTTGATCTCCTCCGAGCATTGATCCCAGCACCTCGACCGGTTCGTCTTCGAAGATTTTGACTCCAGCAGCTGTAAGGTGTTGTCTTACCTCGTCTGGAAGTTCTCCTTAGTCTCCGAGCTTTACCACCGCTGCAGGGTGGGTCCGAAGGCTGTAATTGGGTGCAAGCTTTGTCATGTGATGGATGACGGAAGGTAGTAACTCGGGAGTGGTGACGAATTGTGTATCGTCCTTTACTGCTACAACATGTACCGTCTCTTCACCCACATCATCAGGCTCAGTGTCGTTGTCACTGATCGGTTGATCTATCGATGCTAAGACTCGTGGTCGTTGCATGCTCTTTGTGTCTGCTCGTACGTTCTCCAGTACTTTTTCCAACAGAGGTTGAAAGCCGAGGCAGAATAGGAGCACGCCAAGCATATCTCCCTGTCTAGCTCCGTTCTCTGAGTTGACAGTCTCTATTTTCCCATCTGGCATCTGGAGTAGTAGCTTGGATGGGTTGCCGTATAGAAGGTCGGTGATGCCCCACAGGGGTGCCAGATCTTGGATTAGATACATTTCTTGGAGACAAGTGGCTCTGTCGATTTCGTTGTAAGCATTCTTTTGATCCATGATTACCGCCCATGCTCTTCCCTGAAGCGATGCTGCGTGTTGGCGTGCGACGTGGATAGAAGTTGCTGCTCCTCCCTCTGCTCCGGCTCCAAAGTTAACGCCGCGGAAATGAGAATCGATGGCTTGTTAGACTCCAGCTCGTCCAAGCGCGATAGTCTTTGTCAGCTTGCTTATAATTTCTCCCGGTGCAATCGGCCGCGGCGCGTTCTTCCTCTTTTAGTCGGCAGCTCGCTGTAAGTTCTCGCAGAGCAGAGCCTACGTCCGCGTTGAGGAAGTCAATGACTATAGCAGCTAATCCTTTCATGCAGGCGTCGTCGTTAATCATCAACAACCAGAAAACTCCTGTTTGCCCTGATGGTCCGGGTCCTGCCCCGTCAGCTTGCTCTCATCCTCTGCTCTCATTTCTTTCAACTCGATCTGAGGGAATCGATACAAGAACGGACCTTTTTGCATGCTCCATTGTGGTCGGTCTGCCGGTGGATGTAGCTCGCGTACTGTAGGAAGGATATCCTCTGTTGGGTCAGTATGGGTGGAGAGAAAAATGCATTCATTGCTTTGCTGGTATGGCCTTGGGCCATCAGTTCCGTTGCTTTCTTGACTGTCAAGTCCTTGGTGGTGCGTTGCTTCTTTCGATTGCTCTCGTTTCCTTCCAGCTCGTCGTCATCCTGCTCACCCTGCTCCTCTTCATCCGAATCCGCATTGGTGAATGCTCTGGATGATTCAAAGTTCCCAGCTTCCTCTTGCATATCTTGATAGCAGCTTGGAGTATGTGATTCAGGTCTCCTCGAGCTCGAGCTATGCATTGTGTGTTGGATTGGATTCTCCTTCTTACAGACAATCCCCTTTTTGCATTGTATCAGCATGCTGGTGGTGTTGATTTGCGAGCAAGTATCAGCCTCAGGAGAGAATTGGGATTGCAATCATGTTAAGGAGAGAATTGGGATTGCAATCATGTTCGCGCCTTTCGTCCAGATCTTTCGAGTCATGGTACTGCTTAAGTAGGGGGCGCATTGCATCACCAACCAACGGTCATGATCGTCTCGGTACATAGTTGAACATCGGTCCATGTTTAAGCAGTTTCTCTGCGGTGAACATTTCCTGCAGCTCGCGACTGTCAGTTGGGATTGGGATCATAGGCTGCTTGGCAGGTTGTACTTGGACATTCTTCCGTTCCATGGCAAGTTGAGCCTGCCTAGCATTTGTAGCGCGTTTTCGTATGTTCGTCCCCGGTAGCGGTCGTCGGTGGGCGTCATCTTGGTCGCGGTGGGTGTACCATTTGTGATGTGGTAAGTAATTAGTGCAGATACAACACCAGTGTATTCCGGCAGTCAGTAGTGACCCCCCATTGACTTTTCGTCCGTCTGGGCGGTGGTCGGTGGAAGTTGTTCAGATGAGCCGCTGCTATTTCTTCTGCTCGTATTCGTTCCTTCGCTAGCACGAATCTGCAACCGCAGAACTGCATTGGGTGTTAACCACGCACGCTCCTCCCCTTTTCCATCTCCTGGCTCGTCATCGTCTGAAGACGCTGATTGTGAGGTAGGCGAATGTAAGTACGTTAGCAAAGAGCTGGTTGTGTGTTGTTGAGTGCCATTTTCGTGACGCTCGCCTGTCTGTCGGCACGTCTGCTTCCTTTTGCTTGCTTCAGTTCTTTTCCTGCCGCTCTGCTTCTTTCCCTGGCAGCAGGCCCGGGTGCGTGTTCTTCCCAGCAAGCGCCGCAATTCCAATGGACCCTTCCATGGTTGATTTCGACAAGTGGAGGCCCTGTTTGAGCTCGCGTGGTTCTCCGTCCTCCTCTTGCGCCATTTGGCTCGTTGCGTTTCCCCTCATGCATGTTTGCTCCGCCAGCATGTTCATCTTCGCTCTCCTCATCCGTGCTTGTAGCAGAGACGACTGATTCAGGTGACTTGGTAATTGCGTTACCATTGGGGCGTGTTGCTGTTTGCGTCCCCCCCATGATGATTTGTCCCTTACATTCGTACGAGTTGCTAAGAATCCCGCATACCATGCAGCACTGGTTTGCTGCAAGCAAACGGTTTATACAACATTCGCAATACCCCTCGTGCTTGCAAGGTAGGATCTTCGTGTAGAATGTGTCGAGTCCTGCACGTGCAGTGCAAGTGGCCGCAGGCGCGATCGTTTATCCTGCTCCGACTCTTAGGACGCGAACGTCTGCTTGGCAATGCTCACACTTGGATCAGTGCATTTCAAATCTGTTAAGCGTACAGTTTTCACATGTAGTTGCGCTATGTCCGCACTATCCACATCGGACTACCCGTCTGGAGAATCCACATTGAGGGCACAGAAACATCTCTTTACTATCGGTAGTGTACTCGGAGTTGAGGTCGCTCAGCTTGTTTTCTTTGCTTTTACCTGTCGCCTTGTAGAGCATCGACTTGTTCTCCTTACTCTCACTAGCCACGTTCACATTTGTGGATGCTAGTTGATTGGTACTGCAACGATCACACATCGTTTCTGTAAGTGAGTTCCGCAAGTCGTCTGTGCTACATATATTGCACGTCTCCATCGGATGCAAACGCCTTCTCACAATCTGAAGAATTTCTTCTTCTGGCACTGAATGATTGCAGGACGAGCATGTAGCTATGCCTACTTCAACCTCAGTACCCGTTGCAGTGCCTTGAGGTGATAGATCAGCTGCCCTTGCTGGCGCGGACCGAACACTCCCCCTGGTGGGCTCTTCTCTATCATCCTCTTTAGCACTCAACCTGCTGGGCCTAGGCGTGCTCCCGCTCGCCTCCCTCTCCCCGGAGGGAGTACGATCGGCTGAGTGGGGAGCCCCCACAGGGAAATGCAACTCGACAAGGCTTGATGGCCTGTCCTGAGATGTCCCTATACCACCGTTTTTCACGAAGCATGTGGGGTCTCGATCACCATTATTTCATCTTTTCCCTTTGCACCTATGAGGGGTGTGTGTAGTCGGTGGTTCCAGTTGCACCCCTTGCATCCCGATGGACGTTACCTTTTCCGAATCCGGTATAAGTACTTCCTGTTCGGGTTGCGAAGGGATACTTCCCTGCTGCCTCATGGCGAACGTGTGCATAATCGCGGCAGGAGTGGTGTCTCCTGTCTGCTCGGCCACTTCCCCCGATGATGAAGGCTGGATTCTCTGGTTGTGAGAGAATAGTGATAACGAATTGGGGGCTGTAGCCTTTGGTCTTTGTGCTCTTGCAGTCTGTGTTATGACTGTTTGAGACAATGACCTGGTTAATGACCTTGTGAGAAGTCGTGGAGATGATGATGTTGATCTTATATCAGTGCTAGTGCTAGCTTGTAGGCATGAGTGGAGCTGTTTCTCCTCCCTGGTTCCGAATGTAGCATGGCACTCTCCACATTTCCGTTGCCTAGTTCCGTGCAACTTTTGCTAAGAACTCATGGAATGTTCCTGTCAAACTTTCCACAATTAATTTGTGCTGTCGAACAAAGCCATGATACAGTTAGGGTACTCTTCCCACCGTCTGTATTATGAGATCTCAAGTTATGCCCCTAGATCAACATCAGTCCAACCTGAAATCTTTTTGTCATTGTGCCTGCCGCCTATCCCTTTTTTGAAAATTTTAGCCCACCGGTCAGAAATTTTAGCCCACCGAGGAAAAAACCATATAATGTGGTGGGGGAGTATTTGGAAGAGATGGATGGAAAGTAACTGCCCCCAAACTCACCCAAACCCAAACCCACCACACGGGAGTGGTGGACGGGGGGCGTTCGTCCCCCCAAGGGGATTGTGTTACACTCTGTTCACATAAACACTATTTTGCTACCCTCTTCCTATGCTTACATTCCCCTCCAGGTTCGTGCTTATTAGGGAAACAACCTGGTTTGGGGTTTCTATTTGCTACTCTACCACTACCACTGCCTAGCTTCTGCCTATTTCTATTCTATCTAGACTCGAAATTAATTCACAACGGATACACCCAATAACTAGAATAACCATGTTTCATACTTAATAATGCACATCGAACCATATGCAAATGTCACCACACATATATACAGAGTACAACGGGTATCCTGGTGCGTCTTCCAGTTGTGTCACACTCAAAGAGATAAACAGAATAAGACGATAAAACATATTCATGTAGGTCCGACGTTCGATCACATGATACAACACGATCTACCCTACTCCTAACACAACCCACCAAGGCGAGAAGTCATACAACGCAAGGGAGCAACCCATGCATAGATTGTATCAAGTATAAATACGTACAGCATACAACATACATCTCTCACAACACTCCGGATGAGACTGCAAAACTCACCAACGCATGCACACGTTAGTTAAGCAACACAGAATGAGTGTCATATAGCCCAGCTCCTACATAAACGAATAATCAACACACTGTCAACCTCATTCAAAATGATATCATCACATAATGCAAACGACATGACGTAACCACAGTACAATCAGCCCATGATGACCATCACAATCTAGTATGCACAACAACCACCAGACACTCAGTCAAGACATAACACTCCCGCAACATCTTAATGAACAACCACACATTACCCACACTGAACATGACTAAATATATGAAGCAGACGAATCAATACATCCACAGCACTACTTCGCGTTAAGTCATCGATCAATACGCATAACGCGTGCAACACAGAGTAACACACACTCGCAAGGAACGCATAAGGGAATTGTATTAACTTCCTTCACAACACATCCAAATCCATATAATTCAACCCACAGTAGCACCCGACACTAACAACATCCGCTCAGCTTATAAAGGCACTTCCCATACAGATACGATCGTCACCTTCCCAAACCCACTCCCACTCAACACAATAAAACCACCCGTACACAACTATATGACTTTAAACTCACACGTTGCTAGTGATCATTCATAATACAGACACTTCAATCCCTGTCATAACACATTAAGCTTCCACAATACACACTCTTACAGGTAACATCTCGGCCACGTGTCAATGGTGGAAGCTTAGAGTTGAGACTGCGTCCACACAGACAGGTATAGCACTGCTTTATCTGACCCCCCTATGTAACCTGTCTATGTGCAGGGCCCTTAAAAGAGTTCAGACACACAAAATTGAGTATGAATTGTTGAACCGCCTTTCCTGATACGTAGCCAGGTATTAGTAAAGTAATAGAAATAATAGCGGTGAAAATAATTGTAATTAATAATAGTTAAAATAATGATTAAAAATCATCACACTAAAGCAGTAACGTCACGAAATCATATTAATTATTGTTTCAAACATTCATAAATTATCCAAATTAAGAATCGAAACCACCCCCCAGGGTCAGAAAGTCATACCCATCATAAAATCTGTACCTTGTTCCAATTTTTTTCACTAATTCCTCTATCCTTATTTTCGACGTAACGCCAGTCGTCATGCAACACGATTCTTATAGATATTCCAACCCGCACCCTTCTCCTTTCTTTTCTCAAAATACATGAATCAGCACATTCTACTAATAAAATTTTTCATCCCGCGCAGCAACTTGCAACAAATCAATGTATTATTAGATCCCATATCTATGTCTCATTTCCTCCCCACAGATCCGCCCGTCCCGTATCACACTTACAAGTACTCAAGTTACATTACAAAATTTTATTGCTTAACTAAGGGTGGGTGGGTGGGGATTAAAAAGTTCCAAAAACAAGAATCTCTCTTTTTGTGTTAGAGGAACTTGCGAAAGTGACGAGAACACTAGGTATATAAAGTCACATATTTTATTACTTGCGCGACACATGTCGCAACTTTTTCTAGTTGTTCTTGCAGTATCTTTATGTTCTGATACTTTCAAATAGCTAGAAATGAGCTAATTTCAGAAATTCGTAATTTGATTTTAGGTCTGATGGGCCAAATTAGACTAAGCCTTGTAATATAAATGGCAATCATTCATAGTCAGTCCTACCATATCAAACATATTTGTAGAAACGGCTTCAAATGCCGAAATTCAGGCATTTACAATGTTCCGGCTTTTTCTCGTCTGAGGTCGCAAAATAGGTGTTGTGTTACACTCTGTTCACATAAACACTATTTTGCTAGCCTCTTCCTATGCTTGCATTCCCCTCCAGGTCAAAGGTAAGAAAGCACCGAAGCAGCATAAAGAGTGAGAACAATAGAAGATGATTACAGTTTTTTAGGGTCATTTTCAAGAAAATGCCCCCTAAAAAAGTGTCTTACAGACCAAAATCACCAAAAATCACCAAACAAGAAATAATTAAGAAATCAAGAAGAAATCATATTGACGAAGGAAATACAGCTAACGCCGTAGGCGGTAAATCAAAAAGGAAGCGAAGAGGAAGAAAGAATTACCTGAAACACCAAACCTAAAAGCGAAAATAAAAAACACCTAAAATGAATATCAAAGCATAAAAGATAAAATTTCTTTTGATATTAGAGGGGCTTTTAACCCAATTTTTTTTGAATATTATTGTTATTTAGTGTTTAAAAACACCGTATCAAGACAGGCTAGTTTTAGACCCTACCTGCCAAGAGGTCATTCCGTGGACATAGGTTGTTGTTGTATTTGTAGTTGTTGATGTTGTTGTTGTTGTATTTGCAGTTGTTGCTTTTGTTTTTGTTTTGAGAATAAGATTGCTTCATCCAATCTCTTTCGTTTATTAGAAATCAACATCAAAACATCAGTTATATCATTTGCGGTTGTTATTCCAGCCTTTATGTTTAGTCCTTTGTTTATCCAACTATTGTATTTTGTCATTTCTTGTATCAAGAATGAAGATTGTTTTGTTGCTTGCTTTGAAACAACAACATCCGCTCTTGCTTGTTTTAATTTTTTATGTGTTTCTTCAACACTTTTATCTCTTGATTATTTTTTCTTTTTTTTCTTCAAGAGACTCTATTTTTTTTCAATGAATTTATTATCTCCAATCAATTTCTCTAATTGTCCTTCTTGTATCAGCAAGTCATTTACTTTCTTTCTCCTTTTCACTCTATGTTCTACATCTTCATCAGTTTCGGGAGCTGAACGGTGACTGAGAGATATTGATTGGGTATCCATATTGGTTTGTTTTTTTGTTCTTAATTGTTTTATGGTAAAGTAGTGCTTGAAAGTTGTCCAAGGCAGACCGGCTTCCCGAAGCGAAATGGCGGGTGAAGTTTGCTGACACCCCATCAAATACCTTTTTTGATATTCGGGCCGACTATCGTAATTATTTTCAAAGCCCACCACAGACGGCAAAAAAATTATTTCCTATTAAAGAAAAAGACATAAAAGACAACAAAGGACAACAAAAAAACAAATGCCAGACTACACACAAGGAAAGATTTATGCTATTCGCTCACATCAGACAGACCAAATATATATTGGTTCTACTACAAACCCGCTACATAAAAGTTGTATCAACATAGGAAGGACTATGAATATAAAAAATTATATGTATCTTCCTTTGAAATTTTGAAATATGATGATAACTACATTGAACTTATTGAAATGTTTCCTTGTAATAACAGAATGGAACTTTGTAAGAGAGAAGGAGAAATAATTAGAGGAACTGAAAAGTGTATAAACAAACAAATCACAGGAAGAACAAAATCAGAATGAAACAAAGAAAATAAAGAAAGACTAAATAAAAGAGCAGAAATTATCACAAAGTCAATCGTGAAAAATTACTTCTTGATATGAAGCAATATTATAATAATAAAGATAACAGAGATAAAAAGAAAAAATGGGACAAAGAAAACAGAGAGAAAAACCGAGATAAGTTAGACACAAAAATGAAATGTGTCTGCGGGTCTGAGTATATATTTAGGTCAAGAGAAAGACACTACCAAACAAGAAAACATAAAATACTTATGGATAGTGTTGAAGAAATAGGATTAAGTGTATTCGGTTATTAAAGGTCTAACTTTTCAACTCGCTTTCTAGTTCTATTTGAAGTTCTTATATTTCCTTCATCAACATCTTCTCTTTTTAACTGTTCTTTTATTTTTTTCTCCTTCGTTATTCTTTTAAGTTTAGTTTCTATTTGTTCCTCATCATCAACCTGTTTATTCAGCTTAGTTTTCAATAATTCACATGGGCTGACTAGTTCGTCATTACTGAGAACGACTTTGAAGCCAGAACGACCCTTAACTGTATATATTTTTTTAGACCAACCTTTCCCACCTTTGCTGAAAATACTTCTTTTGTTTTCCTTTCTCACCTTATCGCCGATGCTATACTCATCAATCAACCCATCCCGCTGAATTCTTTGTTTATTCTTATTTACTCCTTTTAATACATCAATCGGACGGGCTTGAATTGTTCTATGATGGCGCATATTATAAGCATCCACCATATCGTAAATGTAAGTCAGCCAATCAAAATTACCATTAGTTTCAAATAAAATGTCAAGTCACCGTCTAATAGTCCTTATTACACGGTCAACTATCGCAAGAGCACGATGGCCGCCCACTTCAACTGTCCGATGGTCAATATTGTTCTCTCTGAAATAATCTTTAACCGCCCCTTTATATTCACTTCCACTATCGGTGGTAATACTCTCGGGTGTGTAAGGTATTGATTTTAAAGCTAAATAAACTTCTTTCGCCGTTTTATTTTTAAGTGGTTTAATTATTAAAAATCTGCTGTGAGTGTCAATCCAAAACAGCATCCAGGCATAACCTTTATTTCCTTTCTTGTCTTTAAGTTTTGACATATCCGCTAGGTCTACAAATACTTGTTTAAGTGGTTTGTAAGACCATATTGTATTCCATTTATCGGTAGGCAATCTTTTTTGGTAATGTATTTCAAGTGCTTGTTGTTCCTTTATTTCATCCTCATCTTCGGGTTCAGTATTTTGTGTATTTCCTGTATGCTTATGGTCCATTGCTATATGCGACTAAAAAAGGAAGGTAGTTTATCACAATATATAAAAGAGTAAAATAATAAGTCGTGCATAAAGTTATATATTAAAACTTTAAAAATATCTTTGAAACATCATTGTTTTCTTTTTTTGATTTCTCTGGTTGTCCCGCATAAACATTGACATTAACACTGCCAGTCTTCTTCCCTCCTTTCTTAGGCTGTTCTTCTTCCTCAGAACTTTCACTATCCTCGCTTTCTTCTTCCACTTTCTTTTTTGCCACTTTCTTTTGGGGTTTCTTTTGCTTAGTCTTAATCTTCATCTTGGATATTTTATCCGCAATGAGGTCTACAAAGTCGTGCTCAACCTCTTCATCGCTTTCACTGCTTTCCTCACTTTTCTCACCGTCCCTACCATCTATCATATCTCTCGCCAACTGCTTCTTAGTAATGTGATCCATCTTTTCGTCCTCATTCATTTCTTTTACATTCTTAGCCTCTTCCTCCGCGAGTAATTCCTTAGCCCTTTCAATCTTTCTCTGTTTAGCCTGTTCCTTCTTCGCCTTCCAACCCTTTTCAAGGTTCTTCATCGCAACCTCTCTATTACCTCTTGGCATTTTATGACTTGTTTATATTATTACACAAAATAATATTATTTAGTTTTTATTAATAAACAATTTCTTAAATATAGAATGAGTCAATTCAAAAGTTTATTAGGCCTTAATGAGCTGGCCGTTGATAGTCTAAATATACTTAACTTAGATTTAACGAACACTAATATTACAGGTTTAAACACTGATAGGGTGCCAGAAGATGTTGACCCCGTAAATCTTTATTTTATCGACGGACGATTTGACACACGACTAGCTACCAAATCAACAACAGATGTCAAAGAAGGCAAAAATTTATACTATACATAGCAACGAGTAAGGGACAACGACGAGGTTAAAGCCTCAACTCAACACCGCTCTAATACGAGTAATCCGCATCAAACCAGCCTTTATAATTTGATAGATACTAATTTAGTCGCACAAGCAAGCGGACAATACTTGACATACAACGATGTAGAAGGCAAATGGAAGAATACATATTTAGGCTCAATTGACACACTCTCCGATGTAGTCATAACCGCACCAATAGCAATGAATAGTTATCTCACATATAATTCTATAAACTGGGTAAATAAAACCTTTCCGATAAATGTTGATGAATTTGGCAATATTAGTATGGGAGGTTATTTGAACATAACAGGAGTTAATTTATTGAATACAAAAGATCTTGATGATTGGATAACGGAGCACATAGCGAACAATGCGAAAGTGTCAGCAGATGGTTCAATTAATACACACAGCGATGTAGTAATAACAGGCACACCCGCCGATAATCAATTGCTAATTATAGCACGGGGCAATGGAGAAATGTTGCTTCACCTTTTCTTAGATTAGATGGCACTGTCAGTATGACGGGCGGGCTAAATATGAAAAGTAAAAATATAACGAATGTGGGTTCGCTAAATGGTAGAGTTGTCTCAACTTTATTTACGGAGTACGATGCGAACAAAGCAAAAGTGTCAGCAGATGGTAGCATAGACACACACAGTGATGTTATCATATCAACAGCAGCAGACAATCAATTACTCATTTACAGCACTGGGCAATGGAGAAATGTAGCTTCACCTTTTCTTAGATTAGACGGCACAGCTAGTATGACTGGCGGACTAAATATGAATAGTCAAAACATAACAAATGTGGGCTCACTAAATGGGAGAGTTGTTTCAACTTTATTTACAGAACAGGATGCGAACAAGGCTAAAATATCTGCGGATGGCTCTATTGACTCATAACGATGTTATCATATCAACAGCACAAGATAATCAATTATCAATTTACAGCACTGGACAATGGCGGAACCAAAACTCCCTGTTTCTAAGATTAGACGGCACTGCCAATATGACAGGTGGTTTAAAAATGAATAGTCAAAACATAACAAATGTAGGCTCACTAAATGGGAGAGTTGTTTCAACTTTATTTACAGAACACGATGCTAATAAAGCAAAAGTCTCAGCAGATGGTAGCATAGATACTCACAGCGATGTTATCATATCAACTGCGGCAGATAACCAATTGCTTATCTATTCAACAGGTTAATGGAGAAACCAGAACTCACCCTTTCTTAGATTAGATGGAACAGCAAATATGACAGGTGGTTTAAATATGAATAGTCAAAATATTACGAATGTGGGTTCGCTAAATGGTAGAGTTGTTTCAACTTTATATACAGAGCACGATGCTAATAAAGCGAAAGTGTCCGCCGATGGTAGCATAGACACTCACAGCGATGTTATCATTACAACTGCAGCAGACAATCAATTATTAATTTACACCACAGGACAATGGCGAAACCAGTTCTAAGATTAGATGGCACTGCCAATATGACTGGGGCGCTAAATATGAATACTCAAAATATAACGAATGTTGGTCGATTAAATGGCAGGGCTGTCTCAACTTTATTTACAGAGCACGATGCGAATAAGGCGAAAGTATCCGCGGATGGTAGCATAGACACTCACAGCGATGTAGTTATTACAACTCCCGCGAATGGTCAATTATTAACATATAACGGGTCAAACTGGGTAAATTCAACAGGGTCTCTGGCTTTTCTTGCTTTATCAGGTGGAACAATGACGGGCGATGTAAAATATGGGGCTTCTGCTTTTACTCTATACTCAGCCCCGCAGACTATGACAACCAATTCTTTACCTTCTCCATTCGTTGCTTCTGCTTCGGATGAATATTTCCCCGCTTATTATGCTTTTAATGCTAATCAAAACGATTACTGGACGACTGCTATATATTACAACGACACGACGGGAATATATCAAAGAACTCCCGCAACCACAAATTACGTGGGAAGGAACACCATACACAGGCGAATATATAAAAATTGCTTTAGGGGCGATATACAAGATAAAAACGTATTATGTGCAGTCTTCGTCAGCAAACTTTATTGAAACAACCCCGAGTATATGGTATGTAGGAACAAGTGCGGACAATATTACATACACTTTATGGGATAGCAGGAACGGAGAGGCTTGGGCTTCACAAACAACGAAGACGTATACACCCGCTTCAAACGTTAATGCGAGATATGTTATATTTATAGTGAATAAGACGGGAAGCGGTGGAACTTCATTTAGAAGCCAGCCCCGTATAGCAAGTTTGTATTTTGATTATGAGACATTTAATTACGATATAACGAATGTTAGAAATATTTCAGGATACTCGCTAACAACGAGTGGAGCGATAACGGCTACTGGAACCATAACGGCGAGCGGATTGATAACGGCGAATGCGGGAATATCAGGAACCACATTAACGGCTAGCGGATTGATAACAGCGAATGCGGGTGTATCGGGAACCACATTAACAACAAGCGGATTAATTACGGCTAATGCGGGGATATCCGTTGTTAATAGCACGACAGACATAAGAGGGGAAGCACGGAGCGGGTCCCACGCTTCACCAGTAGGCTTATATGTTTCCGCAAATCTCGGCCAGGCTTCTTCGGGCGTTGAATTCAGGCACAGCAACGGCACTCAGGGGGTAGGATTTGGTTATAATTCAATATAATACCTGTGCGATATTTTATTTTTCTTTTGCTTACCATACTAGCATCAGCGGTAGCATTAGCAGTCGTTTTTGATTCCGCCATATTATTCAGAAATGAAACACTCGCATTTGTCTGAGTTAATGTCCATATTCGTGTATTAATGGTATATGGAAAGATTTCCTGTAATACTGGTGTTAATGAACTGGTTAGGGTTTCACCAAAAGCGGTCTTCATATGATTAGTTTCAACGTGTCCATCATATCCAACTTTGACATTTACAAACTTTTCGTCTGGATTTTGTGCGACCAAATTTCTCTGGTGGGACATTGTAGGTCTATATTATCAAAAAAATAAATTAACTATCGAAAATTAATTACGAGATTGTAATCACATTTGCCTTAACCTGTACCTCCCGCTGAGTAATGGCCACGGTGTAATGGTTGTAGGCAGCAGCCACGGTGGTCGCAATAAACTCCCATCGTCGCTCAGTATCAAGACTTAAACCGCTGATTTCATTTTGGTCTTTGCTCCATAGCGGGCGGATATTATCCCAAGCATCAACCCAGAACCAATTGTATTTATACACATCGTTATTCAACAAGGCCGAACCCTCAACCTTTGGCTTCAAATACATATAGTCTTCTTCGCTCGCAGTGTCAATGTTGAATTCTTGCTGGCGGGAACCATCCAGAGTAGTGTAAAAATTGACAACCTTAGTAGCGCCACGATTATCGTTGTCATAGGCTGTGTTCTTTCTTTCTTCTGTGTTAAAAACAGAGTGATAAATCTTCTTCAAACGGCGACCGTGGCCTCTGTCAAATCGCATAATAATATTTTGGCTTGTGCTTGCTTGTGTAATATTCTTGTAAACATATGGATAATCAATATTGAAGCTCATACCTTCGGGGCTAGCAATCTTCTGCTGGATTGATTGAATGACATCAGGGTTCGTTTCAACCGCAAGAAACAAGGCGAGATTAGTGACATCAGCAGATATAGCCATAGGCATGGTAGCATTTGCTGCGGCAAG
Source organism: Paulinella micropora (assembly GCA_019918135.1). Lineage (NCBI taxonomy): Eukaryota > Cercozoa > Imbricatea > Euglyphida > Paulinellidae > Paulinella > Paulinella micropora. The sequence goes on from WBZZ01003390.1 coordinate 15,906, forward strand.
ATAAGCAGTGCTAATACAAGTAGCCGCACCATTCGTCACCGTATAACCGGTTCTGTCAGTAGCACCCCACAATCCGCATAGTCAAAATTTCTGGAAACATAATAGTCTTATCAAGTGCGAAAATAGTGTTAATAATCATACCCAAAGGAATTTCAACATTAATGGCCAAAGCAGCATTAGCTCCACTTCCCAAAAGATACTTTGCCTCGTTGTAATTAACATTTACGGCGGATAGTGCTCCAGTTCCATCAGTCAAAGCAGCATCATCGTGACGACGAGCAGAAATCACGGGCTCTCGCAATAGAGCCGGCGGCAACATTGTTACCAGCATCTGTAGCCGCACGAAAGGCTGTTCTAGTTGCTTCAACGGTACTAATGTTAATCAAGCCGTTAGCATTACACTTTTGGAGCATACAACCATATCCACTAGCATCCCCGTGGTTAGGAAGGTCTAGGAAATCCTTCAAGCTCATTTCTGGTTTCCACAGCATCTTAGTTACCATTCTGAGATGGTTAAGGTCGCACAGATAAACACCGCTACGGGTCTGAAGTTGTATCTGGCTAATTTGTGAAAGGCAGTCCATAAAAATTCTAGAATAAACATTGGCACCAGCCGCTCTCATAGTATAAGTAAAACTCAAATAAGACCGAGCGAGATTAAAAGGTCGGCTAATAAGGTCAAAACTTCGTTTTTGCCGCCAGCAGTGGTGACGTCAAATGATCCAGAACCCTCACGAGGGGCGAGCTTATTCAAACGATAAGAAGCACTGATGTAGTCGGTTCTAGAAAAGTCTAATTCTCCGCCGTGTTGAGTTGGCATTTTGTTTTTAGGTTTTTGGCAGTTGTGAAATTAACTAATTCACCAGAATATATTTATAGAAAAAAATAAATAATTCTAAAATAGTTATCTGGACTTTAACAAATTGAAAAATGATGTAAATAAATTAAAATAATTAGTCTCTCTGTAAATTAATAATGTCATTACAATACCTAACCCATTAAGATTAATCGCTCGGTCGTTTTCGTCTGTAAGATAAAACCGATACACATTATTTGAACTGGAGGATAATTTCTTACCATACTCAGACCCACTTCCGTCGTATGTAACGGCTCTAAATGGAATTTCGTTGGCTGTGTATATTTCTTGTAGCACATGATTATCTCCTTCACCAACTAAGTCCGATTGAAGGTATAAAGTCTTTTCGCCAGTTAGAATAATTACATTTGGCGACTTAATAAAATCATTAGCGAAGAAATATGTTGAATTTCTATCAAACCCCATAACTTCGTGAATACGGGTATCACCATCAAATATAAACCGCGGTTGAATACCTCCGTTATTTGAACACTGAATGTTAATTTACCATCCTCCGCTTCCGTGTTTGTATTGTTGCTTGAGACAACATAAGTATAGTCATTCGGACTTTCCGCAGTTAGCACCTCGGCCAGTTTATTTTTTAGATTGTTCATCGTGTAGTTTCCCTCGGGTATCGAAATTAAAGCCTCATACCCGTCTTCGCTGAGTGTAAAGGTATTATATGGTGAAGCCACAGAGTAATACGACTTTGGAACATAGATATGAAGAATTTTACAATGTGTGGGATTGTCTAGTGATTTTAAGTTTATTTCGTGTGTAAAGTCGCTATCTGTACCCGTCATTCTATTTTTACTATTTATGTAATAGATACCCGAACTTCTCCCTCCCTTATACTCCATGATATTTAGAATTGCGCTTCGTGCTCCGCACTCTCGCTTATTCTAAACATCGTTTTTTTCTTTTTCAAAAAAATTAATGCTTATTGTAATCCTTAAAAGTGCGTAGCCCCCGATGTTTGTTGACGACGAAGTCTGAAACAAATATCAAATGTATGTATCAAAATTACCATACCCATTCTGTGCTTTTAATTTCTCCGCTTCTTCTTCTTTTAAGTCTGTATAGCCACTAGCAAACTTAAATCGGTTGCCTTTCGCCCGCTCCATTAAAAATCGCATACTATGCCAACCGCACGTGTCTGAGGTGTTTGATTGATTTTTAACCTTATTTACTTTCATTAATAGATATGTGCTTGGGTGGCTTCGGTCAATTAGTTGTTTCATTTGTTGTTGAAAGTCTTCCGTCGGCTCGTAAAGTGCTAATGGGTCATAGACTTCAACACTCCTGTCTTTATCTAGACTTGTCCATACTGCGATCCAATGAGACCCTGCTTGCTTGTGATTGTCCAAATTCATAATAAATCATATCGTTTTCTGCTTCCGGGCTTCAACTTGTAGATTTCATCACTGGCTATTGCTCCGAGATACCATCCATATTTTTTCATTATATAATCTATTTCATTAGTCATTAAACCGCGACCCTCTCCCTGTTGCTCCTCTGGCTCAGGCTCTGACTCTGGTTGCTGTGGCTCTGGTTGCTGTGAAGTGATGCTCGGGGGTAGCGGCGTCTCCGCTACACTCGGGGGTATGGTTGTCTCCGCGATGAGTGGCTTTGCCACGATGTTCTGCTCCGCAGAACTTGTTCTCGGGGTAAGCGGTTGAGGCATTCCTTCATCAATATTTAAATCTGTTGAAACTCGTTTATCTAAAATTGGATCGGAAGTCATTTTGTTCGTTAGAGTATTTACAAAATCATGTTTGTTCATTGTGTGTTTCCAATCATTGCGGGCTAAGTATTTTTTTTTCGATATTGAAAATACCTTATCAATTAATTCTTCTAATGTCTTCGCTCAATTCCCTTTTTGCTCATTAATACCCATATACTCTTCATATCTAGCATAATCCGACACTTTTCTTTTTACGTTTTCCTTTTCATTTCCAACATCAATATTAAACCTTTTAATCATGTCAATAATCCACTTTGAAGTGTCTTTGTAGTTTAATTTTTTATGTCCATCACTATCTAGTCTCTTTTTTAAAGCTTGTGCTAACTCTTTTATAGTAATGTCCGGGTAATAAGTTTTTGAAAATGCAGAAATTAAAAATTGATTCATTTGTAAATGTTCAAAATGCTTACCCTTTTCTTCTGCTTTCTTTTCTTCCTTTTCAAGTTTTTCTTTATATTCTTCTGCTAACTTTTTCTGTTCCTCTAAAGATGTCGCTGTGGCTATAGCAGTCTGAATATCTTGGCTGGCTTTTTGTAAGTCTTTACGACTCATCTTTTTTATGAACTTATCTGTATATCCTGCTAATTTCAGTGTTTCAATATCTTTCTGCTTTTGCTTTTTTTCTTCCTCATATTGCTCTTTCGTTTTCAATGGTGCTTCATCTCCTAAATTAGGTAATGGCGGTGCTTGTGGTGGTGCTTGTGGTTGTCCCTGTTGTGGTTGTGCTTGTGGCGGGGCTTGTGGCTGTCCATATTGCGGTGGCATAATATATTGATATTGTGGCGGCGGTGGTAATGCTTGTATCCTATTTTTTCTGTCTTATTCATATTTTACATTTTCTATGAGTTTTTGCTCCCTTCTTAGTTCTCTTGCTTTTTGTTCTTGTCGTTCATTAATATCCGCTAGTTCTCTTTTATGTTCCCTATCCATTATATATTGTCTTTCCTTAGCATCTGCTACGTCTTTTCGTTCTAGCCTTTTCTTTTCTTCTTCTATCTCATCCCTTTTCTTCTTTTCCTTTGCTTCCTCGTTACGTATTAACTCATACTTCTTTTGTAAGTTGCTTTGTATCTGGTTTCTGTTCTCGTGTTCAAGACGATTGAAATCAGATTTGATTATTTTTTTCCTTGGTTTGCGGCCCTGCCTTTGTGGCCTCGGCTTACCAATATATTTCATAAAAAGTTTAACGATTTGTAATGTGCTTAAATCATTTGCTTTCTTACCAAAATTAAGATAATATTTTTTACCCTTCTGGATAATATAAGGTCTCCCGCTCTTATTCCTATAAACCCTAGGTGGACGGACTTTTGCCTTTGATATTTTAGAATGGCGCTTCATGCTTCGCATTCCCGCTTATTCTAAAACATCTATTTTTTTATTTCAGGAAAAAATAAATCGGTTTTACGATGTTTGTTGAAGACGTAGTCTGAAACAAATAATCATTTAATGAAACTTTACAGCACCTCCTCGTTGCTTACCATATCCGAGTTTTGATGCTGTAGCACTAACACTACCTGCGTAAGGCACCCCAATGCTACTCAATGCCCCAGCAGTTCTAGAGATTACCTTATTATCGCGAAGGAATTTATTAACAGCCAAGGCCGTTTTTCCGACCTTAGCCCAGTTAATCTTTCCTCCCTTTTGCCCACATCCCTTCTTCTTAGTTTTCTTTTTTCCTCCCTTCTGCGGCATTGATGGATTGTATCCGATGTTATATCCTGATGGTTGTGAAATTATCACTGGCGATACTGGCATATAACATACATTTAAAAAAATAATTATATAAAAATATTATAAAAATTTTAATGAGAAATTCTTCCGTAATTGATTATCAACACTTGAGACATAAAGAAAATTAAATCTCTCCTTTGTTGCTTCGTGATACTTTTGAAGAAAGTAATCAAAGTCAAAAGATAAGTCTAAGTGTTTATACACGAGTTCCATTTTATCCTGAGACTGGCCCGGAAAGATTAACAAATAATCTAACTGCTTAATTGCTTCTGGCCGTAGGTCGTTCAAATAATGGCTAGACATAATCACCTTTGATTTATAGTGTCTGTTCTTTTTTAACAAATCACTTACGGACTTGTCTCTTAATCCACTCCCTAAATCGTCCAAAACAAAAACAACCTCTGGGGGAATATACTTACTTGGTCTCGCCTCCGCGGCGCTCTGTTTCTTTTTTTCTTCTTTTCCAAAGTATAAAAATTGTGGTTTCTCTATTTCTTCTTGGTCTTGTTTTACTTCCCCTTCGTGTTGCTCGTCCTGTCTGTTAAGTTTGTCTAATTCATAATCAATGACATTTACACCATCTGATTTAAGAAAGGTATATATTGCCATAGGGTTTCCTCTGTTCTTAAAGTGCTTTACCATTGCTTTATAAATGTAATCCTTGTGTATTGTTGAAGCAATAATGACAATGCGGGTTTTTCTGTGCTGTTGTTTTCCCGCTCTTCTTACGGGCGAGTAGAAATATATTTGAATAAGGCTCGTTGAATAATTTATAACCTTTTGCTTTTTTGTTTCCATCACCCTCTTGTTTTACGGGCTTCACCTTGACATTGTTAATCTTCATCCTGATATTTTAGAATTGCGTTTCGTGCTCCGCACTCTCACTTATTCTAAAACATCGTTTTTTCTTTATTGTTTAAATTAAATCGGTTGTCGATGTTTGTTGAAGACGTAGTCTGAACAAATATCAGCCTACGAATTCCAAAGCGATAACAATTCTTCCCGCTAAACTTCCCGTGTCAATATTTCCGCTGTCAGTTTCAAGGACTTTAAATGTATATTGTCCGTCAGTCCATCCAAGAACACCCAGATTATAACCGAGATTTGAAATGTTTGCTGTGGTGCTGTCCGCAAATGTTCCAATAATTCCAATTCTGTCCATATAAAGAATTCTGGTTTTGGTTTCGGTCTGGTCGTTCATATAGTGGATAAACTTAACATTCATTTTGATTGGTGTGAATGACATTTGAATATTTTATTAAATGTTTTGCTTCCTCCAGCAAAATCATTGCTCAGAAAAATAATCTTTTGGTATTTGTGCTCCGTCATTCTGACTACGCTTGCTTCGCCACTTCACTACCCGAAGGGTGTAATCACTCTACGAGATGGTCGTGCTTTGTGGTTAAAATATATAAATATAGATATAAGATGATAAAATTTTATTAATATTTGTTTGGTCTGTTTTAGGTCGGACGGCCTGCGACTTTTACTCACGGGTCAGTCAGAAAAAAAATGAGAGTTGTGCTTATTGTATAAAGCAAGGAATAGAAACTAAATTTAAATGTGTGTATAAGCCTATGAGTGATTGGTGTGTTAGTTTTGATGAAGCCCTGCCTTTAATGTGTGCGGGTGATAGTTCATGGTACAGGACACATATATATGAATGTTCATTTCTTTGATATTTGAGAATTGCGCTTCGTGCTACGCACTCTCGCTTATTCTCAAACATCGTTTTTATACTTTAATGGTGGACGATGTTTTACGAAGGCACGAAGTGCATGAGTAAAATATCATTTCTTTGAACTAGAAGGCGATGGAAGGCAAATGCAGATAAGCGATGTTAGGATTCCGACATAAGTGTTAGCAACCTCACAATGTAAGTTCTTTTCCGATAGCCTCACGATACAAAGGGCTATAATGGCGATAATGATACCCATTTGAAATAAGTATTTAATAAGTCGGCTGTCTGTCGGTCTGTTTTTTATACAACAACAATTCCAGTTATCTTCCAATTCGTGCTCTACTTTTTTTTCCTCATTCTTCAGTGAAATGTCTAAAACTCTATTTTTCAACTCTGGTGTTAGTTCGCCGTCTATTTCAATGACTGGCGGTGGGGGGTGTAATCTAGGAGGCATTAGTAGGAAATACGACTGCTCGGATTTCGGCTAGTTGGTTTGCTTGGTCTTGTAGTATATTCATAAGATTTTTATTTTCTTTTTCTAAATTAACTACCTTTTCTGATAATTGTTGAACAGCCTTAATTAATGGGGTGATAAACTCTGAATAACCTATACCATAACCAACATCACCACTATCAATACATTTAACATCTTCTGGATTAACACTCACACCTTTCAATTCGTATTCTTTTCTTTGCTTTGGACACGGAACCATAATTGTTTCTTTTATAAAACCACCAAAATCTAGCATATCTATTTCTGTTAGTATGTCCTCTGATTCCTGTGCTATTAAGCCAGTCCTACATTTCTTGTTGTCGTCAATCATACGATAGCAAACTGGATTTAACTTATTAATAAAATCTAAGCCTAAGCATTCCTTTATGTCTTCTTTTTTTCTCCTGTCTGAATATTGAATAGGATTAGACAATACCCATAACTGACCATCGCTCGCTCTTAATGACATCAAAGCAGTATTTGAATTATTCTCCCATATGAACCCACTCGTTGAATCGGTAGCAACCCATACAAATATTCCTCTCGCATTCGTCCCGTCTGTTTGTCCTTGAATTGCTATTTTTGCCGCATTAGTTGATGCGAATGCCGATGATAGTGTGTAATTCCCGCATTTGCTGTTAGTGCCTTTGAAGCAGTAATTCCAGCATTACCAATTCTAAATAATTCATTTGTGGCACCATAGTAAAATATGTGATTATCAGTTGTAGCATTAACATTGTACATCATTGTGTCTAGTTTAATACCAAATCCATTAAAAGCAGTCGTGGAGCCTGTTCCACCATCCCATAAAACTAATTTGTTGTTTGTGTTTGTATATCCTGACCTATCTATGAAAACACTTTTTCCAGCACCTACTACTATATTGTCGCTTGTTGTTAATATGGTTGTTGATATACCCGCATTTGCAGTTATTAATCCGCTCGCCGTTAATGTAGTTGTAGTCATGCCAGCAGTTGCCGTTAATGTAGTTCCCGTTATTGTTCCACCATTTGTCATGTTGTTTGAGTTCATATCCAAAGCACCATAAAACCGCATACCGCCAGCATTGTTAAAACGGACAATGTCAGACGAAGCACTTTTATTGTCCAAAAGTTTTGAAATATAAAGTCCCGCTCCTTTTGCATCAAATGCTACATTCGTGAATACATAACCTCGTTGGTTCGCGGTTCCGCTTGTAGCGGTATTTAGAGTAAATAAGAAATATTGGTAATCTCCTGTTGTCTGTGAAAAGAATATATCACCTCCATTTTGGTTTAGTATCCTTGCCCCATTATATGTTACATTCCCACTATTAGTGATAGTTTGATTATTAAAATCGGCATTGTTCGTTAGAGTTAGATATTTTATTACGGTGCTCGTCCCGTTGAATGTTTTAATTCCTGTTATTGTTTGGTCTCCTGTTAGTTTCACACAATTATCATCAACATATTTTTTATTTGCCACATGGTCTGCTAATGTTGGTATTAGGTTAGTGCCCATTGCAATTTGATTGTTAAATGTTTTAGTTCCTGCTATGGTTTGGTCTGTTGTTAGTTTAACAAAATTGGTATCAACATAGTTTTTATTTGCTCCATCTGTTGAAGCGGAAGGGTCTGCCAAGTTTGTTATTTTGTTGTTATTCAAACTTAATGTTGTTCCAGTTGCGGTTATAATTAAAGTATTGCCTGAATATAACTCAACATATTTGTATCGGATACCAAGTCGCTGTTGCTGTTTTTTGTGCTGCAATCATTCCTATTTTTGTATCAAAGGCTATGCCAATACCACCGTCAAAAGTAGTTGGATTGGATGAGCCATTTACTTCCAAAGTTGATGTAAATTTTTTTTTTCCTGCTATGGTTTGGTCTCCAGTTAGTTTAACCACATTACTATCAACTGCTAGATTTGCTAGATTGATTCCATTATATGTTGAAGCCCCTGAAATAGCAAAACCACCCATATTTAATGCTCCCGTCATACTAGCAGTGCCGTCTAATCTAACAAAGGGCGATGATACATTTCGCCATTGTCCTGTGCTATAAATGAGTAGTTGATTATCTGATGCTGTTGTTATAATCACATCGCTATGTGTATCAATACTTCCACTCGCCGACACTTTCGCATTGTTGGAGTCGTGCTCTGATAGCCAAGTTGTGATAGCCCTACCATTTAGTTGCCCTACGTTTGTAATGTTTTGGTTGTTCATATTTAGTCCTCCCGTCATACTAGCAGTGCCGTCTAATCTCAGAATGGGTGATGCCACATTTCTCCATTGTCCCGTGCTATACATAATCAGTTGGTTATCTGCGGGGAAGCCTGTTATTGTCACATCGCGGTGGCTATCTATACTTCCAGCTGCTGACACCTTATTATTATTATCATTATGCTCAAATATCCATTCATCAACACCTTTGTCATTTAGTAAATTAACTCCTGTTATATTCTTACTTCCCATACTAATGTTGCCTGTTTCATCAACATTTATCGGAAAGGTTTTATTTACCCAGTTTATTGAGTTATATGTTAGATAACTATTTATCGCCACTGGTGCTGTAATGACTACATCTGAAAGTGTATCAATTGAACCAAGTGCTGTATTCTTCCATTTGCCTTCTACATCGTTGTAAGTTAAGTATTGACCGCTCACTTGTGCAAATATGTTTGTGTCTATCAAATTATATAAACTTGTTTGGTGCGGATTGGAAGTATTAGAGCGGTGTTGAGTTGAGGCTTTGACTTCGTCATTATCCCTTACTCGTTGCTCTGTGTAGTATAAACGGCTTCCTTCTTTGATATCCGTAGTTGATTTTAAAGCTAGACGCGTGTCAAAGCGGTTATCAGTCCAATAATAATTAAGTCCTTCTTTTAGGTCTGTTGTTGATTTTAAAGAGATACGTGTATCAAAGCGGTTATCAGTCCAATAATAATTAAGCCCTTCTTTTAGGTCTGTTGTTGTTTTTAAAGCGAGACGTGTGTCAAATCGCTCGTCAGTGTAATAAAGATTAACGGGGTCTGCATTTTCTGGCACTCTGTCTGTATTCAGACCGACTATGTTTGTGTTGGTAAGGTCTAAGTTAAGTATGTTTAGACTATCAACAGCCAACTCATTAAGGCCAATTATGATTTATATTGGAACATTATATTATTTATTTATTTATTTATTTATTTAAAAAATACTAAAATATAATAATCTTAGTATAAATGCCGTCTCCCGAAGCAAGTCGCAAGAATTGGGGTAAGGCAGTGGAAAGTATTAAGAGCAAAAAGCAACATAAGGTTGAAATAGCAAAAGAGAAATTAGCAAAGTGTAGAAATGCTTATGTAGGCGATGATGAAGAGATGGAGGAAAAGATAAACCGCATGGCCGAAATGGGTGTTGCAAATGATATCATTAATGGAAAAGACCAAGATGATACACCAGAAGAAAGCAGTGATAGCGATGAAGAATGTGATTTTACTGATATCATTGCTGAAAAGATGGCTAAGATGAAAATAAGAAGAAAGAAAGCGGAAGCAAAGAAGAAAGTAAATAAAAAGCCTGTGCCTGAACCTGATAAGAGCGAAAGTGAAAGTGAAGAAAGTGAAGAAGAAGAGCCGAAGCCTAAATCTAAGAAAGGAAATGGTAAGAAGTCAAACATATCAGTTAATGTTTATAATCAAGCAGAGAAGCCAAGCAAGAAGGAAAAAAATAATGAAATAGATAGAGTGTTTTTGAAATTCTAATAATATACAATGGACTACAAACATAGTCAGCAACAAGAAACTCCTGAGCAGACAGAGCGGAAAGCAAAACTTGAAGAAGTGGCCGAAATACATTTTCAATCAAAGCCCGCTAAGATATGGAACACGATAACATCACCAGAAGCAAAACCACTAAGTCAAGTATTTATTGATTTAATGGATATGTCAAAGGTTGCAACAAAGAAAGGTAATGCTAACTATGATTTTGGATTAGTTGCTATTGATGTATATAGCCGTCGTGGGTGGATTGAACTAGTCAAAAATAAAACAACTGGTTATGTCTTAGAAGGGTTAAAAAAAATATTTACCAAAGAAGTTCCTGAAAGAATTACTTCAGATAATGGTGGTGAATTCAAAGGACAAGTGGCTGAATATTTCAGACAAAATAATATTGAACATAGGACTGTCCAAGAAGGTGATCACAGAACAATGGGTATAATTGATAGGTTTATTAGAACAATACGAAATGAATTAAACTTAATATGGGAATTTAATGCAAATTTTCAATGGGTTCCTATTATTCATGAGGTTGTTGATGCTTATAATAAAACATATCATACAACAATTAAAGCAGTGCCGATTAACGTTTATGAAGGAAACGAAAAGAACACTCAGGAAATCTACAGAAATCCTTTAATTAATGAATTCCCTAAAGGAACAAGAGTAAGGAAGGAATTAGAAATAACTATTTTTTCTAAAGGTGATAACTTGAACAATTTAGTAAAACTATATTCAAGGTTAAGGGCCGGAAAGGCTTCAAAGTTATACTATCAGAAGAGGACTTAGTCCGACCGTCAGAATTATTAAAGACTAATGTTGAAGAGCACTATAAAGAAGAAGAACCGGAAGAGCAGTTGGCTGATAAAGTTAAACAAATTGCTAAAGAGAAAAAGACGAACTTGAAGAACAACTAAAAAGAGAAAGTATTGACAGCGATAATATAAGAACTTTAACACGATCAAAAAAGAAAGTTGATAAATTGGAATTGTAAGTTATTAATTATTTTTGGCTTGAATGTATTTCTTATGTTTTGTGGTTCTCTCGTGAATTTCTTTCCCATTTATTCTAATAGTTGAACCACATTCACATCTTATTTTTTCTATAGTTAAATCATCATTTGACAGATTTATTCCTTTCATTCTTAATTCTTGATTGCTTGATAAAAGATGTTTTGTTTTATATCCTCTGGTTGTCTCTTCACCACATTCACATATAAATTTTTTTTCTTCATCCATTCCTTATTCCATTCATTTTTGTATTGTTGTTTATTTTGCTTAACTCGTTCATCGTTGTATTTCTTCCAGACTTCGTGTTTTAGTTTTATGTTTTCTTCATAAAACTTGTCTGCTTCCTCTAAGGCTTGTTCTTTATTTCTTTTTCCATATTGTGAAAAATTAAACATCTTCTTTTTTACTTTACCTTCTTCACACAATTGAACTACAACAAATTCACATGAACTAGAAATTAATTTTGGTCTAGTTTCTTTTATTATATATATTCCACCCTTGGATATATTGATAGGTATCTCGTTTGTGTCTGTCATTTTATATAGGATATCAAGTTCTATGTCTTTAATATGAATATATAATATGTGTCTTTATTTTATTTAAATAATAATTATTTACAGGTAGCAGTTTTTCTTTCTTTTGTCTGCTTATAAATAGGAAGACGAAATAATGAATAACGGCTCTTAGTGGAAAAACACTTCTCACACCAGAGACGGGAAAGGTGAGGTAAAAAAGCACACCAGCATAGTTTTGCTTTTTTGCTTCTGGATTACTTTCTGTTTTTCAGTGCGGACACTTGAACAACTTTTCGCAGTAAGAGAGATTTTAATGAAATTGTTGTTTTGAACTTAGAGAGAATAGGTAGCCTCAAAACTAAATAACTGCTCTTAGTGTGGTTTCTGTGATGAAACTGCACTGAACCACTGTCTTGTAGTGGCCCCCTATACTACTGTTCTACACTTGATCGTGTTAGACCAATAGGTTGTATCAATACGGTAACGGACCGATTCAGTATGACCCGTCCGGTCCGTGGGATGTGTGTCGGTAGAGCCATCCCTTCGGGTCGTGCCGGGCCGTGTTGTTCTGTCTTTGCCGCCTTCAATAAAGCTTGTGGTACGATGCGATCGTGACTGACTGAGCTTGAACCGGTCTGTGGACGGCTTGCTACCTCTGTGCAGGAACAGTATTTAGATATATGTTCTAACAGGTTATGGAGCCTTGGTTAGCTAAGCTAGGTGACGGTTCCCGCAGTTTGAAAGATTGTAGAGTCTACTGCGAAACCAAAAACAGCTTATGTTTAAGTCTTGTTTATACACATATGGTCGGCTTATTGCCGAGGTTCCCAGCTAGGAATGAGCGCCACAGATGGGCTATCTCTAGCGAACCACTACTAGGCTGTTGAGCTAGCTAGTGGGTGAACATAGCTAGGCTATTGAGCTAGCTACTAGTAGCCGCATTTTACACTACGTTGGTGTGCGCCATTGATGGGCAACCACACTGGTGTCGGAGTGAGCATGCGTCATTAGGAGCAACCACTACAAAACCCTATATATTTTATAACCTTATAACAGCCTTATTATCATATTTAGATATAGTTGTGTTGGGTATGAGGAGCAGACAGGGTCATGTGGTAGCTGGCTGTGTTGCGCCCTTTAGGTTGTTCTGGCCTCCTTTCTCTCTTGCTTTCTACCTATCTATCTATCTATCTATCTATCTATCTCTATTGATTGTTTTGCCTCTTTAGGTAGACTTATCCTTCTTTATAGTGCGTAGTCTTACGTTCTATCGTTTGCATGTCTATTTCGCACTTGTACCTACACTACTCATCATTTATCATCTATTCACATACCCTGCTTTGATATCCTTCTTTACTCATTTCACCCAATAGTATATAGTATAGTATAGTATAGTATAGTGTAGTATCGTATAGTATAGTATAGTGTAGTATAGTGTAGTATAGTATAGTATAGTATAGTATAGTATAGTATGGTATAGTATCGTATAGTATCGTATAGTATAGTTTATTATAGTATAGTTTTGTATAGTATAGTATAGTATAGTACAGTACAGTAAGTATAGTAAAGTATAGCAAAGTATAGTATAGTATAGAATAGTAGTTAGTGAAGTATGGTATAGTATGGTATAGTGTAGTGTAGTATAGTGTAGATAGCATACCTTGGCCTGCAGGTCGGTGAGTGCGCGATTAAAGCGGTGCAGCAGCTGTTGCCAGGCTAGCACTGCGGGCAGGTCGCGCACCCCGCGCAGTGCTCGCTCATGCTGCAGAAAGTAGGCCAAGACCGGGTACTGCTCCCGCCACGACCCGCCCTCGCCCTCCGCCTCTGCTGCCTCCGCCTGCGCCTGTGTTGTCTTGTGCTGGGCCTCAGCGCGCGCGTTGTGCAGGTTCAGACGCACTTGGAAGTCCTCCAGCGAGAAGCTCGCCCGATAGCGCCAGAGCGCGGCGGAGCTTTCTTCGCGCGGCGCAGCTGCTGCGTGCTTGAGCTCGCCGTCGTCTGGCTCGTGCAGCTGCTGCTGGTCGTCTTCGTCGTCGTGGTGTCCCTCGTCGGTCAGCTCAGCCACCAGCAGCTGGCCAGGGTCCTGCGAGGCGCCTGTGTGTAAGAGGTTGTCACTTTGAGTTCTCTTCTCTTGTCTGAGGTTTGGTTCTTTTTAGAGTCAGGACTGAGGGATTGGGGAGGATTGATATGTGTTTATGTATTATAAATATTAGGTAGTAGTGTCAGGGTGAGCGAGGATTGCTTGCTTGCTTGTTTGCTAAGCAGCTTGCTCACTTGCTTGTTTGCTTGCTTACGTGTTTGCATGTTTGCATGTTTGCATGCTTGCTTGTTTACTCGCTTGCTTGCTTGCTTACCTGCTTGTATGCTTGTATGCTTGCTTGCTTGCTTGCTTACTTGCTTACTTGCTTGCCTACTTGCTTGCTTGCTTACTTACTTGTTTGCTTGCTTGCTTGTTCGTTTGCTTGCTTGCTTGCTTCATTCAGCGAGGTTTGCTTGCTGGCTTGCTTGTTTGTTTGTTTGCTTGCTTGCTTGCATGCTTGCATGTTTGCATGCTTGTATGCTTGCTTACCAGCTTACTTACTTGCTTTCTTGCATGCTTGGCTGCCTGATTGCTTGGTGGACAATGGTAATGTCTTTTCGTACATAGCAATGTTACGTCATTTTGCGAGTCATTGGTTGGTATTTTCTCGTAATGACTATTAGGCATGATGCGCTATGTGCCTCTATTGCTATGCTTCTACTGCATCGTGTACTTTGGTTTTATTATTTAGTTGTACATGTCTTGGTATAATAGTTTGTTGTATCTTTTACTTACCACAGTCACTGCCTCAAGCTACTGCTTTTGTGACGTCAGTGTGGTATTCATTGTGAGGCATGTGTGCTTAAGGTTAACTTATTACAGTTGTAGTTCTTTGTGTTGGATGATTGTTGTCTTGTCTAACCTCACCGAATGTTGTGCTTGCGTGAAATAAGGACATCTGACTATTCTGCTTTACTATTGTAGTTAGTATAGTATTTTGCATGATTGTCTACTTACTTGTCTATATCATGTACTTACTTGATGGCTTGTCTCTGCTTGTTGACTACCTGCACGATTGCTAACTTACTTGCCTGTTCGCATCTCACTAGTTAGTGTGCTTACTTGATGGTTTGTCCGTGCTCGTTTGTTCGCTTGCATAATTTCTAACTTGCTTGTCTGTTTGTACATACATGAGTAGCAGAGTAGGTGAGTGAGGTGTTTGCAGATAACTTGTCGACTAGATGAAGTTGGGGATGTCAGTAGTTTGAATACTTATGTCCATGCTTTATTCAGTCTGTATCGTCCATCCGTTTTTATCACCCTCTACATTTCTCTTCTATGTTGCGTTTGATATACTTTGTACGAGGAATGTAGGGTGGGTGATGTATCATGTGACATCGATGTGTGTACCTATGACGTTGAACTATTTGCCCTTTGGCTTAGTATCATGTATTCATTTGTGGAGTTCAATTTTTGTTATATACTTACATCTTTTGTCTTCGTTTTGTCTGTCCTCTAATGTTTGTCTATAACGTGACACCACGTCATTATTCTGCTTTCTCCCTTATTACTGTCTTTCTCTATTGCAGTATGAGGGATTAAGCAATAGGTGCTGTAGTGGAATGTATTGCATGAAGTATTGGATGGTAGTTTAGGGAAGTGTGATGGACAGATAGAAGTGGCTTGGACATAATGTTTACGTTGTCGTTATGCCCTCCTATCCTGTAATTGTCCTAAATCTGTCATCCATTCTTAATGCATTATCTTCATGTTGTACCTTTATCCTAGTCCTATGTTTCTATTAAAAAGAATTTTATGTGTGTGCTGCACGAACCATGGACATCATAGAGACATAGTCTGTGGCAAGAGATAATGACAATGATTTGGTGAGAGACCCTTGTTGTGATGGCAGAGAGCACGTATTAGCATAGTCAGGTTGCCCTAGTGCTGAGCTTATCTGTTGTCTCTGAGAGCTGAGAAACTAAACTTACATTTCATCTCAGTAGGTTGTCTTAGGATTACATGAACTCTTTCTTCTGTCGATCTCTCTCTCTCTCTCTTCTTTCCCCCTCGTATTATTCTCGACTTCATGGCATTGTCAAAAGAAAGCGTCTGTTTCCTATATGTCCTTCAATATGGTATTGGGTATCTATGTGCATATGTATATGTATATATGTGTATCTACATATATATGCATATATGTATATACATGTATATATATGTATGTATATATATATGTATTACATATATATAATGCCTTTTTGGTGCTATAAGTCCATCTACCTAGATTGTATTTGTTAAATAGTCTTGTTTGTCCTCCGATTATGATATCTCTTCCTCTAGTCTGTCGTAATGTGATGATTGTATACCTGCATCATGTTAGTCAAATGTGTCGTATATAGATAATATATATGATCTACTTCCTTGTTGTCTTTCTCTTATCTGGTGTATATTTGTGTGCGTGTTATTAATAGTGATAATACATATCAGTATTGCCTTACGTCGCCGTAGGGTATACGTTGCTCATGTTGTTGTTTTGTGTTAGCATATTGCGTACGAGTGAACGGATGTATACCTTACATGAGTGTATGTCGATTGTTATATATTATGATTGGCGACACCACTCATTTGCACGTGTTAGGGGGAGACAACCGCGGGAAAAGAAGTATCATATACATATTTATATACATGCATACATTAACTACATGTCCTTTTTGCCCTTGTCATCACTTCATGTCTGCGTACATGTACATTATCATATATATTTACATCTATACCGCGGTGCATACATTATTCATATGTGTGTCGTGACATGGTGTGTTTGCTTTTGATTTGTGATTCGTCCACTTAATCAAACTGCATGCTCACTCCACGCATTTATTCACTTAGTTGGTATACATGTTATATATATGTATTAACTGTATATGTCAATCATGGGTAATGTACAGGTATGTTATTCTATAATATTTATAACATCCACCGTCTAGATATAGTATTTTCATTTACATAACGTGTCATTTGCGTACGTACATATACATTCATTCGACAATGTATATATACGTATGTTATGCATAGCTATGTACATGTGTATTTTTATGTTTATATTGTAGTTATATACAATGTTATAATATGTAATTAAATTACATGTCGTCATTGTACTTTGATATGTTACCTTTTCAAAGTTGATATGCTCGTTCACGTTATTATACATACACATGCATACTGCAGATTATATATTGATATCACTTTTCTTTGTGTAGTTGTTGGTGTGCAGAGGGAGCTCCATATTAATACCTGTATTAATGCGTGGGGTGCAGGGGTAGCCCCTGTACATCTATTTCTATGCACATTCTTTCTTGGTTTCTTTTGTTTTATTATAGGTGAAAGCATATATATAAAATATATATTATATATATACATAATATATATATACATATATATATATATGTTTATATGGATTAGTCGTTATTTTGTATAAATAGCTCTTAGTCTGCTTAGTTTATCGTATTTTTGTAAAACAATGGTATGTTTTTGTGCTTCCTGTGTGTCTTTCCTGTCTTCCTGTATATGTTTTATGTTTTTTTAGTGCTTGTATTTAATACTTGAATGGACAGGTCATCAACCCCCCAACGGGGGGGGGGGGGGATACATATGAAACATACAAAAGAAAAATAAATTTACTTTTTGCGATCGGCAAAAAAATCCTTTTTGACAAAAATTTTTGGCACCGGATCAGCCATAACGATATTATTTTACTGATATGATCAGAATTAAAGGGGTTTTAAATATTCAAGATTAGGATTTGTTTCTTTCTGCTTCTCTTTCTCTATCTGTTTGAGATATTCTCCTTTGTATTTATCCAATATTACTTGATTTATTTCTCTGTATTTCTTTGGTTGCTCTTGGATCTTATCCTTATTTTTCTTATAGTATTCCCTTCGTTGTTTATTTATCTTGTCTTTATTTGCTTCTCTATATTTCCTTTGATGCTCTTTAATTTTGTCCTTATTATTTTCCACATACTTTGCTCTATATCGTTGCCTCTTTGGATCAGGGCGGTTAAACACAGCCTTTATTTCTTCTATGGTAGAACTCATTATATATACAATGTATAGTATATATACTTAATATATAATTCAACGAGTGAATATCAGAGCAGGCGAGTGTGCTAATATTCTTTATGTTGTGTCCAACCCCATGGTCGGACACGGCCGGGTCTGTTTTTTAAAGGTTTGACACTTTTTAAGTGTTAAATTTCAATATTTATTACATTATTCTTCTTCCTATTAACTATATTTTAACTTGTCCAACCTGTCCGACCTTTTATTAAGAAATATAAAATTTTTGTTCCTCTCCCGTTTTTATACAACTGATAAAATATATTTTCCCCTGCGGGTGTATCGGCCTCGGACGTCGGACACCGTTTAATACTAACACTGGTTTCTCTCTCAGTTGCTTATTATTAACAACTGCTGTCCGGGTCGTTTTTAACAACATTTAAGAAGAATATTGGGGTTTATTTAGATTTATAATTTAAAATAATTAAAATAATATAATTATATATATAGGAACATAATGTTGAGGACACCTCAATTCACTAAGGAAGAAGTAATTCAGCGGAGAAGGGAAAGGGCGAAAGCATTTTTGAATGCTCATCCTGACAAGAATACAGCAAATGCGAAGGCATACTATTATAAGAACCAAGAGATAATAAAATTAATACGGAAGGATAAATACGAAAAACAAAAAGCGGAATTGCTTGAATTAATGGCTTTTCGTAATAATATGTTAAATAATACATTATTTATTATATATATGTTTTCGTATAAAAATATATATATTATTATATAAACCATGGACACCTCTCACCACCGATCGTATTAGTTGGATATATGACGATGTAAGACTACATTTAGATTATGTAAGTGGAAATTTTTTCCTAAATCTAGTCAATGCAGTTTCATTCGTGTCACCCGATGGAAATTGGAACACGAACGGCTGGAAACTTGTGGAAATTATAGAAAACGGGGTGGAACAATAGTGTTGTTGCTCACACGATATTTCAAAAAACTACATTGTAAAAAATGTAAAAAAACGGAACCAACTGGTGCTAGGCTCTGAATGTATCAAGCGATTTAAGAATGATAAAATGAACGAAGACCTGTCATTGCTTATTCACACTCTTGACAATCAGAACATTAAATTCTGTTGCTATTGTAATAGCAATTCCAAAAAAGATTGTAGAAAAGTATCAAAACAGGGACAGGTATTATCATAAGACCTGCATCATAAAGAGATTAAAGTATTAAAGTATTACGAACTTTGTGTGCAATTCAAAGGATTTATAAAATGCGGGTGCTTGAATAAGTAAAAAAAAAAGAAATTATTTTTGTGTAAAGATATATAAAAAATTATAATTGCATATTAAAGATATTGTTATAACGATACATAGAATAATTAATTTATTTTTATTAAAAAGATCCGAGCGACTATATAACATGACCGCACCGACACTGACCAATTAGCAATGGTATTGGAAACAAGAAGAAGCACTGAGAGATAAACCACAGGATGCGGTTCTTATCAAGTGGGGAACAAACAATTCACCACTGTGCCATACCAAGAGGATTTCATTGAATTCATTGAAAAAACACCAGATGAACAAAAGCATACTATGAAGTATTAATGGAAAACAAACCCCAACGAATGTTTGCAGACATTGACGGTGATGAATTATCAATCTCACGAGAAAAAATATATGAGCGTCGGAACACACTTATGGAAAATGTATTTACTAATGTAGGCTTGAAGTATAATCCTAAAAAAGCAAAATACTTGGATGCGAGTAAGAATGGTAAAATGTCGTGCCATTTTTCTTACGATAAAAGCTTAGTGTTTGAAAACTGCGAAACACAAAAAGAGTTTTGGAAGTATGTGGAAGTGGTGATTGAAAAAGATTATCCCGACCTCTGTTTTACATTTGAACGAGCCGACAAGAGTATTGAGTTGCGGACCATACTTAATATTTCTGTGTATAACAAAAACAGGGCTTTCTGCACTATCTACTCTCATAAAGATGGCAGTGAATGTGTTTTGCTTCCGTATTCATACACACCAAAAAGAAACACCTTGAAATTGCTACAATATGTAGAAATAGACGATTATTATGCGACCCGATGACGATACATTTTCCATTATTAGAATTCCCGAATATACAACTTTGAAGCGATATCAACATATCACATTGGAGGAAATACGCGAAATTATACTCAGCAAAATACCAATGTAGAAATTGTTGAAATAAAGCAGAGAATGTTTATTAAAAAAACCAAGGGGACACGAATATGTATCATAAACGGGGAAGAAAATAAAAGCGATAATTGCAATGTAGTATGGAGAATAGACTGTTTATATTTCTACTGCCACGATAGTAATTGCGAGGGTAAAGGTATAAAAATTTACGAACTATCGCCCCCTATCGCCGCAATATCAACACGATTGATGATTTACGACGACTTGCCGGCGAATGTAATAATTTAGAAAAATACAAAGAGTTGCTAGATACTGCTTTAGCTTGGATGAATAAATCATACACTTTTGCTAACTTAGCAAAGCCGACTATAATTGAAGAAAACGTCCCTGTGCTTGTAATGCTATTTTAGATATATCTGCTTTTGAGAACATTGAATTGTAATTGTCAGAAATAGTTTTAGCTACTTCTTCACTCGCCAATCCATTACTTGTCAAATATTCTGCTAAATTAGTAATTCTGTCAAAGTATCGTTGATCAGCAAGGTTTTGAACATTTTTATCACCAGTAGCATACAATAGATCATGTTCAAAAGCAATCAAATCCAGAGTGTCTGCTGGAAAATGTAAGGAAACTTACCACGAGTTCTATCTTCTAAGTAGAGGCGACTTTCTACTCGTGTGGCGGGGCCATTATAATTACTTCCAGTAGTATGAAATCGTTCTTCTTCCAATTGAATAGGAGCATCTGGTTGAGCGGTCAATGTATTGTATGCTACACTCCCTAGAAATACACCAATAGCACCCACACCATCAATAACAGCATATTTAACACTTGCTTTAAATATTTTCCATGCCATTAGTATTGCCATTTGCATACTCAATCTTCTCAACATTTCCTTCAATACATAATCACCCATTCTTTGTCGTCCCAATGCAATTAAACGAGGATTAGATGGAGGTGGTAATTCCGGTAGTGCTTCGTTTTTTGCTAATCCTTCTATTACTCTTCTGAAAAAATCAGCACGGCGCCCTCCTAATATTGTAATAGTCATATCACGAATTTCAGGATAGTTAAAAGACGATTCCATGCTGATTTTTTCACACCATAACGACCTGCTCTTTCAAGAGTTTTTACTATTCTATTCAATGTAGGGCTCATAATCATTTCATCAATAATTTTAATCATTATCTCCACAAATCTCGCAGTATCTCTTGGTGTATCTGTTAAACTTAGCACGATAGATTTGTATTCTTCACCTATTTGTTTTAATTAAAGCATCCTCGGGGTTTTTCTGTTCATATTATAGTCTGTTTTGTTCCCATTCTTTTAAGTCCCGAGTATGCCATTGTTTGTGTTCCCTTCTTGCTGCTACTATTAATTCATTTCTGCCTTTATTTAATAAATGTGTTACCCTCACGGGTCATTGTTTCAAGTAAGGATCTTTTTTCTTCTGGATATCCCCAGTGGGTTATCAATTGATTCATGTCACGATTCATTCGGTAAATAAGGTTTTTAATTTTTATGATGTTTGCTTTATCATTAGTCTTTGCTAATTGTATCATTTCTAATCGTTGTTCGTTTATGTGCATATTTCCAATTTTTCTTTCAAGTTCTTCTATATTAACTCTATTTTCCCTGATATGTTCCCTTTGTGTATTTTGGTCGATGTTGTCATAAATAGACGACCTTTTGCTTAGCATTTTAATCCTTTCTTTTAATATTTTTACATCTGGATTGTTGGGTGCATCTTCAAAATCAAGAGCATCTTGTATTTTATCTTCCCACTTTAGTTCATTGGCCTTTGCTGTAGTAAATTCTATAGACTGACCTTTATGTTCTGCTCTGGCTTGATTGTAATAATCAATCCATTGTTTTTCTTGAAACGACATTTTTTTCTGCTATAATATAGCATGGAAAATAAAAAGGAAAGAACCAAAGAGGAGGAACCACTGGAGGGACTAGAAAGGCCAGGAAAGGAAATTGACCAAATCCGTATCACTCAGAACTTAGCGAATAGAAACCCCAATATTTTTAGAAAACCTGAAAATACACTTTACCGCTTACCGCTATCAGATAAGCAACGAGAAGCAATTTATGGCTATTTCGCGGACTGCCTGCGACCTTTACTCGCGATACTCAGAAAAAAAGAATGAGAGTTGTGCTTATTGTATAAAGCAAGGGATAGAAACTGGTTTTAAGTGTGTTTTTATAAATAACGGAAATAATATGTGTCGTAGTTTTGATGAGGCTCTACCTTTAATGTGTGCTGGCGACATTAGATAGTATATGATACATACATATGAATGTAATGATATTTAATTCAACCACTCCATCCAAGGTTCAGAATGAGTATTTTGTTCTGATTTATTTTCTGAAGTTATACACAGCAAACAATATTTCTGTTTATTCATATGAACACATATTTCAGTATTAACATTCTTTTTTTTGCGACAAGGATCACATTCCTTACACATTTTCCATTTTTTGCTCATAAAAATATTATTATGGAGGGATAGAAGTTTTTACACAGCAAGCAATACTTCATTATTATACAATCAGTTTATTATTTTAATTTACCTTTTACTACCCCCAGAACTTGGTGAAGGAAGGCATATTCTAATCAATAGTGGGAATTTCCTATCTACTTCCTCTCCCTCACTCCCTGAGTCTTCATCAGATGAAGAGTGATCGTCAGACTGCAATCTGGTGATTTCTGGATCGTCTTCTACGTCCTCCTCAGATGAGGAAGATGAAGAGGAGGAGTCAGACCCATCAGCATTCAGACTGATGGTCTTCTTCTTGATGAAGTCTGTAGCTTTGAGCTTCTCTCTCTCCTTCTCTCCCTTCTTCTTTTTCTTCTTCATCTTGTCCTTGCCCTTCCTTCCTTCCCCTTCTGCCTTACTACTCTCACTACTTTAATCTGATAGAAGTTGCTCTTCTGACTACCTTCTATCAGATTAGAGGGAGTAGCAATAGCCCCTGCCTTCCTCCTTATAGAGCAGTTGTTAGGATCATCCCCATCTCGTGGACAGTGTTTGAGGAGGCAACAGACAAAACATACCCTCATAACATGGTCACCTTCACAATTATAACACTTAATCCTGCCTTTGTTCTTCTGTCCTCCTACTAGATTAACATTGATAGGGTCAGACCGTGAGTTTCCGGATCCGGTACCGTACAACTTTTGCATCCTAGTCATCGACACACTCCCTTGGGCGATTTGCTCCATAATATGAAGGAATTCGTCCCAAGGGGTTCGTTGATGAGGAAGCAAAGCTTGCCAATGGTTCTCCCAGTAGGTCTTAAAAGGGGTTAAATGTCTTAATCTGTTTATGATCATATCAGCTTTCATGGGGACAGGGATGGGTGCTTTCATCCTCTTCTCTTGCTTATCAATTATCGTGAGGTATGTAGCAAGCCATGTACTTACTTCCTTAACCTTTTTGGTGTAGGAGTAGTAGATGGTTTGTTGATCCTCTTGAAGCTTGATAAGTTCGAGGCCCCCATAGTGCCTCTGCAAAGCTGTGAGACAAGAAACCCCATCTGTTCCACCTTGCTTCGTGATCATCATAACTTTGCGATCATGAGAGATCAAAAAGCTAAAGTTCGACCACGTATCATTAGGATACACTTTGCGTCTATTTGTTTCCAATCTTTCTCTTTTTATGACCCAGTCTGAGGCCGAGATCTTTCTCAACGCGTGGTCGGCAAGTCCCTGCAGCTCTTGCCATGCGTCTGGCTGGACTACCGAGTAGACTCACGATGGAAAATCGACATCGTCTACGACGTCACCAAGCCTTTCGGCCCGAGCTACAGGAATGACATGAAGAGACGGTCGAAAAAAATTTTGCCACTTTTATCACGCGTTTACAGAAGCTCTTCAGGCAGCTGCAGAACGAAGGCCTTGTGGCCGATGAAACCCATAAGTATGAGGTAGCCCGGCGATGTGTCTCCCCTATGGAGATACAGCACATAGAGGCCCTGCAGATAGAAAGAAAGAAACGGGGTATTGCGCCGACACGCACGTTGGAGGAGCTGAGGTATCTTATCCTCAAGGCTAATCCACGTACCTTGACGGACTGGGACCCCAAGATGATCCTGACGGCACCGGATTCCGACCAAGGCCGGCGCCCTCCTCGTAAGGAGAGGGCCAAGGAGAGCACGAGGAAGCCAAGAACCAAGTGGCCCCGCGAGATCCCCTCGGGTAGTCAGCTGCAGGTCGTGGCGAAGCAAGCGCCGGCGTCCCATCAGCAGAACAAGCCGAAGTCTGGCCCGGGCCCGGACCAACGCAAGTGCTATGCGCCTTCGAGTTCGTCCGGCGGGCGTACCACCAAGACTGCACGCTTTTCTGGGGCCAACGCGATCAAGATCGCCAAACCGGCCCAGTGGACGAAGAAATCCGCCAAGGAGAACCGCGCGCCGCACAACAAGAGCTCCGAGTCCTGCGCCTACTGTCAACATTTTGGCAAGGTCGACAAACCAAATCATACACTCGAAGTATGTAAGACACGCACGCGCGATCTGGAGAAGGGGCTCAACTCGCATTGGTGCCCCCCGCGGGCCGGGAAGCAACGCTCTGGCCCCGGACAGAAGGATCGTCGCGGCAAAGACCGCAAGGAACGCAAGGCGCATGCCCCTATGGCGGCGGTGATGGCTGCTCAAGCGACGGTAGACGACCCTAACCAGGTAAGCACTCATAATATATTGGACGACGGGACTGACACTGCTCTCGAATGCCGCTATGTCGCTCCCGTAGTAAGTACGACCCCGTAAGGCAAATGTCCAAGGAAGGGTCCTGGCTATTTCCGGACTGGATCAGACCGCCGATAAGGCTATCGACATCTTTGTCATAGTTGACACAGGATGCAATACCTTGGGGCTGATCCACCCACGCTTGTCCTCCAAGATGGGCCTGATTGAGATGGACTTACCCATCCTGACAGCCCGCACGGCTCAAGGGATCATAACGATGGTTAGAGGCATACGTCTCTACATCCAAGTCCTCCCCACAAGAGGCTGGGATGAGATTTACCTTTACACCTCTCAGCATGTTCCCTCGGGAGCGGATATTTTGCTTGGTACTGCCCTTATCATGCAGACCAACATATCCACGGATGCCCTTTTCACCCGTATGGGCTGGCCAACAGTGGCCGGCCGTGCCGACACGGGCGGAGAACGAACAAATCCTCCTGGATGAGTTTGAGATCCTGACCCCGCCCCGACAGCCCAGCGAGACTGTCAATCAAGTTTTGCGAAGCAGGACAATCCTAAGAGATGGTCCTTGCTAACAGGTGGTCACGCTAATGGACCTCCACTCGGATGATAACGAGGAGGAAGCCCAAATGCAAGACCTTAAGGAATGTCCCTTTAGTCTCCTCCCTTTGGTGGCGATCGCCACTGACGGGAGTGATGATGGAGGAGGAACAGGAAGAGAAAGAAGAAAGCGAAGAGAAGACAGACGAGACGGAGGAGAAGCAGGAGGACAGTACCGACCGTACATCCCCCACACCGCGACAGACACGATCTCGGACCACAGCGGCCCAACTGGACCGTACACCGGTCTCGGCTTTTCCGATCACGGGTCTCCCCCCAATACGCTAGGAGGAGGACGTGATTCCTCAGGGACCACCGTCACCTAGTGAGACGGCGACGCCAGCCCAGGTTGATTTTGAAGGAGCCACTGCTTCAAGCTAGAGCTCGAGTTCGAGCTCGGGGCAAGATCACCGGGCCACGCAAGCCTGACAAGAGACCTCCGAAGGACCATCACCCGCTCCCTCCACCGCGTCTCCTAGCAAGTGGGCACGCAAGCCCAGATCGGCCGATACGCCTAGCCGGTTAGGACCCAGGGAGTCCCCCATACAACCCACTTTCACACTGACGACTCCCGCTTATTCGCCCGCTTATTCGAATGCCACGTCACCGTCTTCCCCCGGCGCTATGGCGCAAACAAGTGCTAGCGTTGCATTGCCCACACTTGCTAACGCAGTCCCGTCTCCTAACGCACCACTTTCTTTCCCGAGACCGACTCAGTTGGAGAGGAAGGTTATAATGATAGATGGCACTCCCCCGGCGGCGACATCGTCGTGACGGTGTCGGGGACACCGGCACGTCAAGCCGCTACGCCTGTACCACAATCACAAGCTAGCGCCTCATCGTCCCCCATGCCGCAATCACTTCCACCCTTAGTCCAGCAACCTCCTATACCAGGGATGACACCATTTTGGACACAGTGATCACAGCGATCATTCGGTTTTTCTCTCATGTCCTGGCGCTAGGGATCTATCTCTCCTAACGCGGCTCGAACCTTCCCACAAGGAGATTCGAAACTGATTAACCTTCAGCTCATAGCGGTCCGAGGCCGCGCTATAACGAATACTGGCATGAGACAACTTGACCAGGGAAGACCTACAACTCCGCGAAGAGCGGGTCTATCAACCCCGGACCGAAATAGCCTTATACCCAGTAGGACCACGCATGGTTACTCGCACACACGTCAATTTCAAGAGAGCTATGCACCGTCAAGGTAAGAGCATACCAGCCGTCCCACAAGTAGGAGGTGTGATTTTGAAGAATTTTTATAATGACAGGAAGTCCCTGTTTATTATTCAAGATCCGATCATCCGCCTCCGTCCCTATTTGGAAGATCTCGTCCAATTCGGTCAGCACTTTCATTGCAACCATCGTTGCTACCATTACCTGCCCTATCTCGTCCGGGTCCATGGGATCTACGAGAACCCGTCTTTTGCAGATCCAGGCAATATCAATATAGTGCGACACCGAATCGAGATCCGCGAGGACCGTGGGTATAGAATCCCAGTAACTGACGGCCACATACACCTAGATCGGTGTTTCTCACAGCACCATGAGTTGGAAACATATGAGGATATGCACCGATATAGTTACGTGGCCACGCGCTTATACTCGAGCCAACTGATCAGATCAGTAGCATACGTAGCCCCTAGAGTCCAACAGGCTACGGCGTGGGCCCGGATATCCCTACGCCAGATGTCAGATGTCATGGCACAAGTCAACAATAGAGACCGTATATTTCTCGACAACAAGGGATATATCGCTCCTTATATTGGCCCAGATTACATCGACTCCCAAGTGGTTCATACCTTTGCAAGTGTCACCATGAGAGCCATGAACACCTGTCATCAGGAGCGTGGCACGGGCCTCTCCCAGCCTGAGGATGTCTTCCTATCGGAGTGTATCGTTTTTGTTCCTTGCTTGCAAGCACAAGTCCCACAAACCAACCCCCAGGATGATTGGATGCGTTTCGATATACGCACCGAACTGGATGCGGACCACGATCGCAATCACCAAAACCCTACGGTAACTAACCGTAGCAACATCCAGTTCGTCCAAACAAACCGTTCCCCGACGCATATCAGTACTTTGCTGAACGGTCTCCCTCTCAAGTTAGTATTGCCGGCCTTGGTTATGAATCGGACCCCACTGACGATGTTTCACCATCCGCCGGTTTGGGGACGATCCAGAGCTCAATTGGCCTTGATTCTGGCTTTTGGGTTGGACCAGCAAGAACCGATATCTGATACCCTACTTTTTAGGCATCACATGAGATACTCGCAAAAGCGACCGTATGGTTTCATGGGCCACCTATCAGGGCTCTACCCGGGACATGGGGGACAGAGTGTGTCTCAGCAGATGATGAACCACGTAGTCCCATTCCCATGGTCCCACACTGTATCGGCGGAACCAGTACGATCAAGGGGGAGCATAGGACAGCACGATGAGGACTATCTCGGCTGCCCTATTTTCGTACGATACCATTTTTCCTTTGAGCACATATGGCAGTGGTTTGCATGTCTCTACTACCTTTTTCGATTGCCATCGAGTTCGGCCATAAGATACTGCACTCACCCACATGATATCAAGGGACCTATCGGATACTCGCGCCCGACTTACTCCTTTTTCGCGGATCTACCGGCGATATTTCGCAAACATGGACATGACGATTTGTTCTACGAACCAACGTCATCCCATCCTCGCGACAAACCAGTGGGATGTAAGTCCCAATAGAGCCATGCTCGCGCGCCTCTTTACTGATCGCCCGAACAGAGAAATACTAGAGCAAAAGCTGAACCTGTTAAATTAACCGTCCGTATTTATGGAAGCCCGATGGGATAGGAGTTTTTAGCCCCAGTACAGAGCTATCTTCTTCGGGACCTGCCTCATACGGCACACGACCAGAAGTGGTACTGTACAACCATAGCGAATGTTCCCTTTTTCATGCAGGTGCAGACAGAGGTGCGGACACTGCAGCATATGCTAAACGTGCAGGCTTATGAGGAAACCCAGGTAGTAGTGCAACCAAGCACGTATTCACCTTGTCTTGCAGACATCCTGAATCCGTATTCGAGGGCGCTGCTGGCCAAGGGTTACCCATACGGTGTCCCATCTATACAGGACGAAATGGATATCAAGGAAACGGTACCAAACATCGTGCGCCTCGATCTCGCCTCGACCTATCTTGGAACTCGGGTAGATCTTCGGGATCCACGAGATATAGCGGCCTACCTAAATCTTCCTAGTTCCCGTTGATCCTGGTTGGGAGTCAGTCTTTTCCTGGAACACACATTGCAGTCTTGAGTTTGCGATGCTCCAAAACGTCATCCTTCCCCAGGACGCGGATATGTTTTCCACGAACGAGCAACTCCCTCCCGCTCCGGTGACTGGAAGGCAGGAGACTACCTATCCAGTATTCGAGCTTTCCAAGAAGTTGGGCGACCGGTGGAAATTCACAGCTCGGCGGGATTCCATCCCTTCGTCATTTTCACCAGCTGTTCCCACATCATTATCGCAAGCACCATCAACATTTTTGTCATCATCGTGATCATCGTCATCATCGTCATCATCGTCATCATCGTCATCATCGTCATCATCATCATCATCGTCTTCATCCTCCTCACAGGATCCTCACAAATTTCCTTCCGCGGTGTCAGCCGTGGAAGGAGCGCATGCAATACGATTTACAATCACAGGTCCTACATCTCTTGAACCGCTGAAACGTCTCTGGGGATTTCAGATCCCTCCCTCACGCGTCACCCGGAGTCAGCTGGAGCGAGGGTCTCCATATGACCGCATCTCTTTTGCCTCTGCGCGCCTTTCATCCCGCTCGAATCCACGCGGCCTCTCACCCGCTGATCGGAAATCACAGCGGCGATTGAAATACAGTAGAGCGCGTGAAGGTGAAGAGGAAGAGGAATACGAACGTCAAGGGCGTAGTGGAAAGGATGAAAGAGAAGACTTTCCGCCCGCCGACGAAGACGTGGATACCGGCAGAGGCCGTTCCAGCAAGACGATACGCCGGAAAGCCAAAAAGCCCAAGACCACCTGCCAGCCCGACCAACGACGACGACGCAGTCACGACGACGACGACTACAAGGACGGCTCCTCATCCTCCTCTTCCTCGTCTTCTTCTTCATCGTCCGTCTTCGTCTTCCAGCTCTGCTCCAGCCCCGAGCGCAACATCGGGTAGCCGGACGACAGATCAGCAGAAGAAGAAGGAAGATAAGAATAAGAGCAAGGAGCGGAGTAAACGAGGCAGCCGCGGAAAAGCCCATAAGGTACGAACATGGCACTATCATGAAGTAGCCTATGACCGCCAAGGTAGACGGTACCTTCGGGCTGTGTCACAAGGCGAACGCACCCATACGCTCTCAACACCAAGCACAACAGCAGCGTATGCGACAGGCCATGATCCATGGCTGGAAGAATCCGGTCCAGAGATGGACTACGGGTATTTCTGCTTAGAGACATGTACCCCGAAGCACACTGCCAAGGCGCGGTCCGAGACGCGTGCGAGGCGAGCCTAGCCTGCCCCGACCGGCTTACAGCCGACCCCAGAACTTAGTTCCGGAGACGCGCAGCAATGTGTATGCACCGCGCGCAACCCATCTCCGACAACAAAAAACGAAACGTGTACCATCCCACTCGATGCTTATGCTTCGAACATTGGCTGGATCACAATGTCAATCCCCCTTCTCCGGGACAGCTGCGCTTCCAACCACACTCCCCTCAAAATGAGCCGGAGATGTGCAGGACGCAGTGACAACCCACGGAGCCGTATCCAAATCCTATCAAACCCCATATTGTGGCCCAGCTAATGTTACCGCATGACCGGGAACATCCCCCGACTAGCGGTCTAGACTGGCTCTCTATGAACATGACTTCTGATCCACGTATTTTACTCGTCACACCAGATGACATCACAGGCCTAATCCCAGACCCGTTTTGATGCGTTCAGAGCAATTATGCCGACAATACCCAGACAAACGAAAGAAAAGAAGTCCGAACCGCCTAAACCCAAGTTCGGCCCAGATACTATAAGCTCCAACCTCACCCCCCCTCAGAAGGAAAGAGCGAAAGATTTTCTAGAGCGTTACGGCGACCGATTCCATGAAAAGGCTGGCTGTTTTACGCACACCGTTATCTCTTTGGAGCTACGTCCAGGTGCACAACCTATTTGGGTTCCCTGCCCTAGATGGACACCTGCTGTCAGAGAGTTCCCGAGCCAGTGGGCAGACGATATGCTTGCTACTGGCCGCTATAGTTTTGCCTCTCCTAATTGTGAGTGGGCTACTAGACCGTGCACTGTAGGCAAGTTTAACTCCCTCTTGCAGGATCATTTCAAATGCATCCGCATGGTATTCGACTACCGCGCGGTTAACGACCGGCTCATCCTTCCGGTCCCCGGCCTTCCTAACCCCGATCATCACCGTGAGCTCTTCGTGGGATATAACTATCTCTCCGCGTTGGACATGGTTGATGGTTTTTCGCACCTGGACATCGACCCTGCAGACGGTAGCCGCGACATCCTTGCCGTATGGAATACTCGTGGACTTTTAGTCCCCAACTATATGACGCAGGGTATCCACCGCGCCCCTGGTGACTTCCAACGCGCAGTCGACAAGTCTTTCGGCCATCTCCCTTTTTGGGGTCAGACGGCTGCGGCATATATCGACGATGTACATTTGGCTCACGACGACTTCGACGTCCACATGACCCAACTGGAGAAGCACATGGAGGCTGCGGAGGCAGCCGGCTGTTACTTCGCCGCGGACAAGCTACGCATTGGCTACAACTCACTACCCGTGCTCGGTAAAGTCTGCAGCAAGAAAGGCGTCGCCGCCGACACAAGCAAGATTGACGCGATCCTGAAGATCTCTGAACCGCAGAACATCACCTAGGTCCGATCTATACTCGGTATGACCAACTTTATTCAGGCGCATATTCCTAACTACGCTCGCTTGGTGGCGCCACTCTCCGATCTACTCAAGTCTACGAACGCCCGGCCTACGAGACCAAACTTTTTCCGTGAAAAGGAGAAGAAATGTTTTGCAAAGCTCAAGCGTGTCCTGACATCGCTACCGATCGTCGCCAAGTACAACAAGATGCAGCAGCTCTACCTTCGAACAGACGCTATCATCGTTGGCATCGGTGGAGTTCTATATTCGGGCCCTGAGAAGTCTGCACCCGTCATCTCTTATTTCTCGCTTAAATTCACGGATACTCAATCTCGGTGGGTCACGTATGTTCGGGAAGCTTACGGTACAATTTACGGAGTTCAGCAATCCCGTTATTATATCGATGCTAGTGATCATCCGCTGACAATTGTCACGGATCATCGCCCGCTCATATGGCTATACCACGCCAGAAGCCCGATGGTTGTTGGATGGGTCCTAGACCACCTTCAAACTGTCCGCTTCAAGGTGGAATACATTCAGGGTAAACAGAATCTCCTTCCTGACGCCCTTTCTCGTGTTCCTTGTATATCGCCCGGCCAACCCACTCTCCTCGGGGAAGTCGAAGCGACGAATCAGCTACTGAACACCATCCCGGCAACTATGTTACAGTCCGGTGGGCGCTCCTTTTGGCTCGCGATTGACGGTAGTCATCCGCAATTAGACGCGCGCTTTAAGAAGCACGACTGTCGAATTTTGCGCGGTGCACCAACGATCAAGACCTTACAGGCCCCATGGGACTATGCCATAGTCATCCCGCCCGCGGCTGGAGCACGCTCCGTCAACTTTTTGCTCTCAACAAGCCTTTTGCTGTACTTGGTCCTCAGGACATGGTACACCTCATACCAGACGGTGAGACCATCTCTCGTGAAACAGTATTAGCAATGCCACAAGATCGTCTTCCTCGAGGACAACCTTGTGTGGCTTGTTCATAACTTTGGATTGGATTGCCATGCGGTGCTTAATATGCATGCTACATCACATGCCCCGCGCGTCACGCGCGCGGATATTCAGTCAGTGCAGAAAGAAGATCCCCTTTTACAACCGCTTTGGGACGGATCTACATCTATCGGCCAGGGTAATACTCTTCTCTTTTTCAAGGAAGGGCTAGCGGTACATATTATGCCCGACCGCTCCCGCCGTATATATGTTCCGAATCACCTCATACGCAAGCTTGTCTCCATGCTCACTTGATCCAGAATCACGCAAAGGTCCCAACCCTTGCCCCATACATCCATCAGCGATACACATAGTTCGGACCCGATGGGAAAGACAAGATGCACGCCGACATTGCGGCTATCCTCAAGGATTGTCACTTTTGTCAACTATCGCACGCCCGCCTCACACTTAATCATGGCGGCTATAACTCGTTTGTCTGGAACCAGGTCAAGCTATAGGCATAGATCATGTTCATGTAGGCATCGAAGGCGTACTCGAACAGTACGTGTTAACTATAGTCGATCTATTCGCAGGTTACTTACTGTTTATTCCAGTCCTTTCCACCACTGCTGAAGAGATCATTGAGACCATTCTCGCCCGATGGGTTTGCCTTTTTGGTTTTCCTGAGGCCATCCTGTCTGACGATCATGGATCTTTCCGTGGCAATCTTGCCAAGGCCTTCTACAGCATGGCTGGAATCGAATGGCTCACCACCGCGCCATACTCTCACCATCAGTTAGGCATGGTAGAACGCAGGCATCAAAGCCTCCGCCACGCTATCCAGGCACTCGCAGACAAAGAGAAGAAGACTTGGCCCAAAGCCATGCCAGCTCTGTCGTTCTTGCAGAACATTTACGTCTCTACCGCCACCGGCGTATCCGCTTTTGAAGGTATGATGACTCGCCAGCTACGTACATCTATCGATATCTTCGATTCTCCCGACGTCATCGCTAAACGCGCGGCTCGATCAACCGCCGCAATGACTAAGTCTGGCTCGACGACCGTCCAGACATCGGAGCAACTCGACACTCTCCGCTTAGCTCGGATTGTTGTCACGGCGTATGTCAAGGAATACGCCTCCTTCACGCGCAAGGCTGCCAACGAACAGAAGAACAAACAACGGCGACGCAAGCTACCCCATTGGAAGGTGGGTGACTGAGTCACCGTCTATCGCCCCAAGCAGTCAGCCAAAGGTATTCCCGCCTCTTCTGTTCTCCAACATTGGAAAAACTTTCCAATAACACCTTTCGCCTCCGGCACGAGCACACCAACAAGGTCCTCCGCAAAATTGACACTGCACACATCAGCCCCTACACGGCCCCAACCGATCTGGCTCAGGCCATCGACCCGGTCCAGGATCAGGCGCACAATGACGACCAGAAGGACTATGTTGTTGGTGAGGTGATAGCCTTCATCGACGATGGCTTGCTCAAGTTAGGGATGATCATGGATGAAGACCCCACAGACGATCGCGACGACTTCCGCGTCCATCAACTCGGCATCACTTCGCTATCTAATGTGCAGTACCGCCCAGTTTACGTGGAGCCGGTTGCCCATCCGGACCGCACAATCACGGAGGGACCGACGCATCTCCAATGGACGAAGCCTCTCAACTCCTGGAAGAAGATGATACTCGACAGCGAGAATGATCAGGTCGTGCATCGGGATATCCAGTTCAAGCCAAGCTCCAATTACAAGGCTAAAGGCTATATGATTCCCAAATAACTCAAACGTTTATGTAAGCCTTGCAACGGTAAAAAGTACGATTTTCATGTTTTCAAACTGAGATCGAAGTAGACTCTCAAGTGGCTTTTGCTTTTAGACTCCCAACGGACTCTATCTCCTTTCCCGCTTCATATACCAGCCAACAAGTTAGTATTTTCTACAGGCATGTGCGATAGTCATATTCACATATTTTGATAGGCAACTGCTATTTCGAATAGGCTAAGGCAGGTCACACAATAGTATTACTATTTACCGCTTTGAACACGTAGTGATAGTGTTGGCCTTATGCTCCGTCATGATGTATGATTGTGTACACTATATCCGTCCTGCCTCTGCATGTTGATACTACCTTGATCAATGCGTTGACACATATACGCACGCACATATCGCGCATTGATCTACATCTGCAATCTTTTTGATTCATTTTCTTTTTATACTTATTTACATATCAATTGGTCAATCATCTGTTACGATTCGTTTCGATCGCAACTCCAACCTACCGGTATGGTCTGGGGGGTGGAGGGGGGGAGGGGGGGGTTATCGGAATGAATACCGTACCGGACCGAAACATTAATATTGTGTTAAACTTTCTTCAAATTTTTACTTTAAGTTTACACTTCTATTTTTAGTTCAGTTACTTCATTTTTCCGTTTATTTATGAACTGTTATAACTTGTAGTTGTTACGTTTAGAGTCAACTGCCGTTAACAGATCAATTTATTTCCCTTTAACAGCTAGCTTTTTAGAAAAGCTGACTATTACCTTTTCCCCCCATATCCGGAAACTTTATATCCCTGTGTCGCTTTTTCCGGTTCACAGAACGCACTTCAGATAAAATGATAAAACAATTCATAAGTCAGTTAAAGTGGTAATACTTAACATATTTTCCTTCATTTTTTCTCAGCCTCGGACTGAATTAAACAACTCAACCGCTACACAACTCTTGCTCGCACTTGAAATATTCTCGTTAGTTCTAAGAATTTGCATGGTTTCGCAAGGGACAAGTAGTCTGTCAAGCAAGTGTACTAAATAAACTGGACCATCCCAGCGTCTTTGGTACCTTCCCTGTTCTCAGCCTCGGAAGTATTTTGAGATCAGATGACAGCCATGTGTGTGTTCATTTGAATGCAGGTTGGTAATTTCCTCACAGTAGGGTAGTCAAGACTTACAAGTGTACAGAATTTACATTTGGAAAAAGTTTCCTCAGTCATGAATGTAATAACTTGAAAGCAATTTAAAATATTGTTTTCCGTTACTCTTGTTTGCTTGTTCACAAATTTACCGCAAGGTATGTGTTTCACGCGAAATTAGGAACTTGAAAAGGTAACATGATAGAGGAAAAGGCAATAGTTAATATTTTCTAAAAAAGAACTTTGACTTGATCGTTTGAAGTCATTTCTGAACGAAATCGAAAACTAGTTAATGAAGAAACGTCGTGCAGAGGAGAATCTAACGGGCCGGTCAAAAACAGTAAAAAAGTCAACGGTAGTGATTTTGGCCTGTCGTTAAAGTGTTCAGTTTGATACTTATATTTAATATTTTGTAAATCATCATGTGGTACCAAAAAGTTACTGACCATGCTATTTTTATTAAAATCCGTGACCCTTCATTTTTTTAATGAACACGCCTAAGTCACAGGAACAATTGTTCGCAGTCGGCGTCCCATGGCTTTCCCTTTTGTCATCGCTTAGTGCGATACAATCACGCAACCCTGCCGCTTCGAAAAATACCACACTAAAATTTGAGAAAATGTGAAAAGATAACCTAAAGAGGATGAAACAAGGAACATGAAGCAGGTTGTCATCATCGTTAGACAATAATAAACCAGTCGCAACTTTTGCAGTCGCGGTTCCTCACTGTACGTGGGCCAAGACTTACTTTCTCGAAATGCGTTGTGCTTCTTGAAGTGATCGATCCTTTGGTCAATTTCCACATACTCGTTAACAAGCCAACGATAGAGCTCTTCCGGATCCTTTGGTAGCTCCATGACTGGGGTGCGTTTACAGTGAATGTGAATAGCTTGGCAACGAGGCATCCCCAGCAAAAAATCCACAGGTTGCAGTGTTTTGCCCTCGTAGCAAGTAGTGACTGTGTATATCGATTCCAGCGTATGACTCAAATTCGAGCAGATATGAACAAAACCCTTCTTGCGAGGAAGGAGAACCTACGACAGCACAGTGCAAAGAATTAGAAACACCGTCCAGCTCATTTAGAACTCACGTTATGTAGTTTTGGCAAGTTGCGTTCCTCGGCGAACTTCCAACCTTCGGCTTGCTTCTTTTTGGTGAAACGAGTTCCTTCAGGAAATAATCCAATCACAAAGGGATGGGGGTGAGACTTCGAGTCAAGCGCATGCAATTTCTCATCGATCTTCGATCGATCCTTCTCCCAATCGCGAGACAAGAACAGACTTCCTTGAAAGTAATGCATGATTCCCACAGTCGGAAGGAAACGCAGACTTGCCTTCATCATCACCATTGTCCGGCCCATCCCAAAATCGAATCTGTCTACAATCAAGGTACCAGGAAGGCAATCCATGCCTGCGTTGTGGTTAGAGTGCATAATCGCGTTTTCATCGTTTCTAATTTTAACTCCGTAGTAGTAAATAGGAAGGGCGTCCCAAATCT